>JAHKKF010532452.1:0-15053 GCA_019740295.1 Labeo calbasu
TTTTATTTTATTTTATTTTATTTTATTTTATTTTATTTTATTTTATTTTATTTTATTTTATTTTATTTTATTTTATTTTATTTTATTTTATTCAGCCAAATACTGCTTGCTTCATTTTAGTAACTCTCCTTTTATTGGACCTTTTTACTCATGGAATAATCATGGCTGACTGGAAATTTATACAATGGCATTTGTAAGTCAGTGATGAGTAACTTTCTGGCCAGGATGTGAAAAACAAAAAAATACGCCCCTTCAAGCAGAAGTCTCAGTTCTGTATAGTAGTAGTAGTATTTGCATTTTAATTTCTTTCTTATATCTTCTGTTATTTATGAAATGTCTCTCCCTGTCTTTCTTAAAGGGAAAGTTCACCCAGAAATTCTGTCATTAATCATGTGAGTTGTGGTACTCTCAAGAATGAGGAAATTGTTGAATAAAGTTAGTTTTGTTTTCTTATCACACAAAAAGTATTCTTGTAGCTTCATAACAGTACGGTTGTACCACAGATGTCACATGGACTATTTTAATGTCCTTACTACCTTACTACCTTCTGGACCTTAAACATGGTAATCACACTGCTGTCTATGCAGGGTCAGAAACCTCTCAGATTTCATCAAAAATATCCTAATTTGTGTGTGAAGATGAACAAAGGACTTACAGATTTGGAAATAACATGGGGGTGACTAATTAACGACAGAATTTTCGGGTGAATTATCCCTTTAAATAATCACCTCTTTCAATGTGTGTGACCTCTCTTTGTTCTCATCTTCATGTCTTTGGCTATTAATTTTTTTCTTGTTTTTCTTTAGTGTTTATTTCCTTTCCATCTTCTAATTTCTCGCCTCCTCCTCCTTACTCTTCTCAGCTCAATCCTTTTGCATTTTTACATCTTCTTCTCTCTCTGTCTCTCCCTCTCGTAATCCTGACTGTGATGTCTTCTTGTTATTTCTCACAGAGATTGGCCTGTCATAATCTATGCCGCTGAGTAATCAGTGTTGGGTTGTGTTCTGCTACAGTGGCGTTCAAAAAAAGATGATCAGAAAAAATCCCATCCCAAAAAGGTGATATCATCCTCTTTGCCAAAGAAAGATGATGACCGCCACACCTGGAATACCTGAGGTGCATAACGTGGGCCAAATGGAAGATGGAAATTGTGGGGATGTGGCAGAGAGAGCCTGGAAATTGACTTTCGACAGCATCCATCCTAATACCAAGACTGTTTACTGTCAAACTTCATCCAATAAGTATGATTTGGTAGTGAGTGAGACAGATAGACAGTGGGAAAAATGGTTTGTTCTGCCTTATGTGCTGTAATGATGTACTAGAGTAGGACAAATGGCCAGTGTTGAGCCGTTTGCTCTCTTTTTATTGTATCCATTCTCATATTTAGCCATGATTCATGGGTAATTATGAGAGAATTGATTATTTGAAACTAATTAAGCTCCATTAGAGCAGTTCTGGCTTGAATATGAAAACAAACTATCCAAGTGGACATTGCTAGGGGGACACGCTCAAAAACGCAAAACAGAACCGCTATTTTATATCGCTCAGACCTGTCCGTTCCTCTCCACCAATCACACGCCTTTAATCTGCCACCCACTACATCTGTCTGCATAAAGGGAGGGTGTGTTTGGGAGTCATTTGGTCTGATCAGTTCATTAAAGAGATGGAGCGAGTTGCACTAATGGCCACTTGAGTGGTACCATGCCGTGGAAGATCGTCATTCGTTATTTCTCTCCTCATTCTTTTTCTTTTTCCTCTCCTTCTTCTCTTGGGTAGTCTCAGTGGGATTAATTGAAGGCGGAAAGCAAGAGGGAGCGAGAAGTGGAAAGACGTGGAAAACAGGGGAAACATGGAAAAACAATCTCTTGCGTCCTCGAGGGATGGAGTGATGTGAAGAACTTGTCTGAGGGTGTTGAACAGAGATGCTTAGAAATTCTCCTCTCCACCTGAGTGAAGAGTCAAGGTCATACACAGGCCACGATTCATTAACATCAGCCCAAATCACAGCAGCACCCGTGAAACACAAAAACAGGTGTGTTTCAAGAAAGCGTAGTGAAACTACACTATTTAAAGAGATAGCTCTTCAAAAATTCAAAATCTGTCATCATTTGCTCGCCCTAATGTTGTATAACTTACACACTGCTATTTTACAAAAAGCAGACTGTGACCAGATGAATTTAACCTCCAAAAAATACACAAAAGCACCATAAAAGTATTCTGTATGACTCATGTACTATATATTCCAAGTCTTCCGAAGTCATTTAACCCCGCAAAACGTTATTCACTTCTCATGTTGCCCTCTGCTGTAGGAGTCAAATCTCATTCACTTGGACTAGTTAGGAGATGCGTCAAATGTGACAGGCAAATGCAAAATGAGTCATGATTAGTGTTTTTATTGTTAACTGAAACTAAAGCTATTAAAATCATTTTGGTATATGTATATTAGATGAAATGCTTAAATTAAAACGTTAGAAATGTTGCCTTAGTCTTTCTATATTTATATATTACTTGTCCCTGGAAAGCAAGGATATCTTGCAGTTAATAAATAAATTGATCTACAGGACAAAAAATGTCCTTTATTATTAAACAAAATTCATCCTTGGTGTGAAAAGCCCATACAAAAGCATTGTTTTTTAGCAAGGTTTTTCTCTCGCTCGGAATTGGCCTTTGCACAGCTTGAATCATTTGCCTGGAAGATTTCTCAGAAAGATTTAACTCCTGATAATTGCCAGAGTGTTAGAGATAAAACATTTGACAAAACCGTTTTACTGTTTTTTTTTTTTATATATAATATAATATAATATAAATTCGTTTTTACTTGATTTTATATTATTTTATATTTTATTTTATTTTATACAATTTCTGGTCCTTAAATCTGACTGGCTAATAAGAGTGCGATATTAGTGTCCAGCAGAACTCCAATAGCTGCATCACTCCGCTTGCAGTACATCTTACAGCAAGTGTCATGGCAGACGCTCATATTTTCTAATTTTAAAAAATATTACTGTTTTTTTACAGTTTTTCAGGTGAAAATTTACTTGTTTATAGTTTAAGTATGCCGTTTGTTAATAAAGTTATCATCTATTTGAAAATTTGCGTCAATGTTTTCGGACATGTGAGCCGAGAGAAGCCTCACCTTGGCCAGATCTTCTGAAATTTACCGCTGGCTCTGCTGTCTAGTGGTTAAACATTAGATATAATTAGTTTTGGGTAAATCTAATGGGCAGTCTTTGATCTCATTAATCTAATGTTTGTTCTAGAGCAAATAGTTTTGGCAAAATCTCAACATGTTTATGTAAATTCAGTGCTGTATATCAGAGCGCTTCCTGTGTACTTTTGACTGAATTGCCTAGCAACTTTTATAATGGCTGTTGGTGTTGTTTATTAAATTTTATTATTGAATAAATATTATTTTATAGAAATAATAGTAGTATAGTGTTCAGTATTGAGAAATGGTGCGTGTGTTCATGATGGTGATTTTAGTTACATTTTTCCACCATTAGATGGCGACAAGAGACTGTTTTTACGAGTCAGCAGTAAAGACTTTTATACTGAAAAATAAATGCTGTTATAAACGGAAGTTATTTTTACTTTCAACAACTTGATGCAGCTAACAAATGCACCGAGTAGCGTTGTCATCAGAAATCACCCTTAAGAGATGAAAGGATATTAATGTTGCGACAAAGATATCGCTTTCCTTAGCAGACATTCAAACTAATGTTTTATTGTGAATATGAGATTGAGCTGAAGAATGAATGCTGTATCAGATGCAAGGAATCACATAGCTTTTAATACAGTAATACAATAGGCTTTTAATGAAACAACTGCTAGTTCTAAAGTGACGTGTTTGAATTAGTAACGGAGACTTGGGCTGAGCTGTTAAACTGTCAAAGTAAAATTTGAGTTTGTGGCGGAAGGAAGTAGTACTGCACAAAAGAGGGTTTTTAAAGACACTCCATTGTTTTTTCTTATGTATTTACAATCTTGTACTGTCGAACTGTTGTATAAACAATATCACATGAGTAGGCGTGAGATATGCCTGTATATCGGCACGCTGTGATTACCTATGGTCAAATAACAGCTGTGCCAATATACAGCCAAGTCTTACTTCTACTCGTGTGTTATTATATTATATTATATTATATTATGACTGAATGTTTCACCCAACTCTTAGTTTTCTTCACAGATGTTTCAAAGCCTGAAGTGCTGAGCAGTGCAGACTGTGCAGTTGAATATGTTGCCTTCTGTTAACTCATTCTCCATGATTGTGTGAAGGTTTTCATAACAGAACAAAGAGATGATTACTCTATCGAGCGAGTTGTTTCATCTTAATGGGTGTTTTTATTTGACTGTGAAGCACTTGTGTTGCTTTAGTTTCCCAGTTTTATTCTTGGACGGAGGCATTATTTTTGCACAGAGCTTGCTCAGACGTTCACAAACTGCAGAGTGGTGAAATCTCAGTTCATTGTCTTTGAATCAAATACGACCTCTTTGTACCTTTGTGTAGTGCTTTTATTATGTCTTGAACTGAAATAATTGGAAGTACTAAAATTAATAAAACTAAAATTAAATAAAGCTATATAGATTTAAAAAACTAATAAAAATGGCAGAAGGGCATGACAATTTAAGACTAAACTAAACTAAAACGACACAAAAAATATAAAAGCTAATTCAACATATTAATACATGTAATAATGGTATATAAATAATACTCAAATAACACTGGTTAATTTTAATAAAATAACTAAAGTATTACTGAAGTAATAACACTGAACTAATGTTCATCATTTAGTTGTTGAGTGCTTAATAATGAAATTTTTTAGATGTTGCTTTTTTGAAACATGGTATTCATAGCAACACAATATTACTTCAAGCCATCTGAGGGAAAAACTGAGGCTATTAAAATTATTATTGTCCTTTACTCACAATGTTTGTGGGAAATAGACTGTTTGGAGATAGACCACTAAGAAAATGAAAACAGCACAATAAAGAGATATTGAAGATCTGAGAAGCTTTGGGCTAGAGACTCAGAAAGCCTGCATGTTTGTGTGTGTATATGTGTATCCTTATCTGTGTGTCTGTGTGTTCTCACAGACACCTGTAGTTCAATAATGTATTTAAAGGCCCATTACCCTTTTCCATTATTTACATAACCCTTCCTCTCCCTTTCTTCCCCCATGGCGGTGAGAGATAGAAGGATGGGGGAAATAAGCATGATTGGCTGGAAGCAACAGGCGAGATCAAATCATTTTTTTTCGGAGGAAATTCTCCCTCTGGCATTCTGACATGCAAGCAACCAACAAATAAGCAAAAGAAAGTCCAGATAGAAGAAAAAAATAAATGCAATACTAACTTTTTTTTTTTATTAAAAAAAAAAAAAACATGATGTAAATGCATTCTGGGACTTGTGTGTTTTCAAACACCTTGTGCGTACTGCTGCATAACATCCTGTAACTCCTCATTTTTGAATTCTGTCTGTAAATAATTGAGGACATGTTGGATCACAACCTATTGTTGCAAGCAATCCCTGGATGCAGCAGCAGATGTTGTAGCTGATGGTAATTATAGGAATATTACTTTGTAAAGGTCATTTGTTTCCATAGAAATCCCGCAGATGTTATCTTAGGTAAACTCTAAAAAGCTCTGGAATCCCATATGACCCCTGGCTTGCGCTGAAGTCCTTCCAGCTCCATGTAATACTCTGACCAGAGATATCCGCACTGATATTACCCCCTGTGCCTGTGTTGGATTAATAGGGTTCTCCTAATGCTCGTGTATCCTCAAATAAGACAAGTATATCTTCCAGCGTCCATGAGAAGAGAAGTTTCTTTAATGGAGAGTTTTTCAGTGAGATGCACTTAGGTTCAAAGTGACAAGGTTTTTCAGTGTGCACATATTCGGGTAAACTAAAGCACTGTTGTTCCTTCAAGGACTCTTGAGTCGCTGTCTGCTCCTCTTACCTCTCGCTTCCTGTTTTCCTCACATTATGAAAAGAGGTATTTGGTCTCCTGGTTCTTGTTACCTTTTATCACTTAAGGACAACTCTATCTACTATTTCCTTTTCTTCCATCTTTTCTTCTTCTGTTTTTTTGGGACATTTTAGGTAGATGGGCATGATGTGCAAATGCCTTTTAGACACAAAGTTTCTGAATTTAGGTCATCTTGACTCTTTTTAAGCACTCTCATCTATCATATCTTATCAAGGCCAAATTTTCTGTATAAAGGCAGTCAGTGTAAGTAAGTAGCAAAATTTGCATTTGCATGAACATATTTCAACATATTACTTTTATGAAAGTGTTTGGCCTGGATGGGTTGAAGTAGCTGTCAAGGCCTGTTCAGAGCGAAAGGAAAAAGCAAAGCAAATTTCTGAATGATAAATGCATCACTTGCTTTAATGCGAAACAAAATGCATCTAACAAAACATGACTTTCATCTGCATTTGTAAATATTTATACGTAAAGTGTACAATATTAACGTATGGCGGCATCTAAAAATTATATTTACCCTTTTAGGCATAAATGTTCTCTATAGTTGATACAAGGGCTGCCACGATATCAGATTTTTCACTACACGATTATCATGGCCTCAAAAATTCATGATAACAATATATAATAATCATAAAAATTTTGCTGTCAGTCAGTTTAAGTTTTTTCTTATTTTTGACCAATGAATCACACCATTGCGTACAAAAGGAACAATTACACTAAATAGAAGAGACTAAAATGCTAACAGATTATAGTTTAGCACAGTGTGAAAGACAATTTATCAGAATAACTACATATTTTACTCCAAACTTGTTTTACAGCATCAATCAAAAACGTGTCGATTTTTACAAAGCTCATCATTCTGAAAAGCGAGGCGTGCGCTGATTAGCCAGCTATTCAGTGCATTGTGATTGGCTGAATACCTCAAGCATGTGACGGAATCATGTTGTGATGCCATGTCCTGGAGCGATGAGACAAAACCAACAAAACCTATTATAAATGATCCATTTGTTGCATCCAGTGAGGACATAATTACTGATTATAATGACTCATACTGTCTTTTAACCCGTTACGTTACGTTGCACCGCGTAAACATAACACCATGTCTGCATTTGTGATTGTACAAACAACAAGCCTTACACTACACTGCTCAAAACTCAAGTTTGAATGGCCAGTAGCAAATTCTGTAAATATGAAAACGTACTTACAGGCTGTGAGTCAGAAGCACCAGACTGTCCTTGCAAAGTTGGAACTGCCTCACTTTATAGTATGCAGATCTGGCATTGTAGGCTACTCTTCCAGGTTCAGGAAACAGTCCTAAGTATTATGCGCTGTACACACTGGAATATATGCGTTGTACTGTTCTGGAACAGTGTTGTAAATATAACTTTAAGCACTGATTTCTAATTGTGTACTCATTTGGAACACCAAAGTACTTTCACTTTCACAACGAAAGACAGAGCATCTCCACAACATGGCGGTAGCTGCAACAATACTACAGCGAGAATAATAGTTACGCCTTCTTTGTTTGCGTATGCATTTGGGCAGTGTTAGGCAAATCTTACTACGCAGTAGCGTGTTTGAATGAGCCGTTTTAGGAAGGCGTGGCTGGATCTTAACTTTTAAAAAGAATCTCTTTGGGTTTGAGACTTTAATCTTTTCAACTTTACAGATCTTATATATGCATGAACAGCTTTTAAATAAACAGTTTCTTACTTTGTTACTGACAAATTAAGCCATTTTGAACACATGGTTTGAATAATTAACTCAAGGGTCATTAAGATCATTAAGACAGTGGCTTGCTGCCACATACTGGTCATTTTAGTCTTATTTTTAAAAGTAGTATTCTATTTTTCCTATCATTTATGTTTCTGTGTTCTAAATTTTATATTTAAAACATTAATTTCATAATATTATTTATGCAGTTTGTAAGTGCAAATTATAATTAATTATTGGCTACCTGTCCCTTTAAAAAAAAATCATTATAAATTAAGCCACTTAATCAATGTAACTTTTCAGCATAGCCTATTTTATTTTAAGTGTATCCCGTGTATTCTGATAAATACATTAATATCACTGGGCTAAGCCCTGGATATCCACTCACCCTAGAATCACCCCTGATTATGTGTCATATTATTGTATGTGTACTATTCATTTTTTAATATCGCCAGTACCTGTATTTTGCGACAACTTATTAACACAATAACAATATTTCATTATTTAAATATTATCGTCAACACCGGTATATCACGACACCCCTAGCTGATACATAAAAGGGTTTTTGTGTTTTACATGCTGTGATATTGCAGTGATATTGTTTCAGTGTCTATCCTAATTTATGAAAATGTAAACATGCTGTACATGTGGGAGTACTAATAAGATGATGTTTGACAAAAACAAATTTTAGTAATTTCGAAACAAAATATCCTCACTGTGGACTAATGATTTAATTCTTTAAAATAAAATACAATCCATTTGATAATATAAATTTCACATAATTTAATGCTGTGATATAGTAATAGTCTGATATTTCAAGGTATAATGATAATAAAACAGTGTACTGCTACTTTTAGTAGGGTACAATGGGGCTAACGGCGCCCCCTAGGAAAAAAAAAATGTGCTTTTCACTGTGCCCGAAGAATATGATTGCAGAAAAATACATTTTGTTTGTATTAAACATTTATGGAGCAACATAGTTTGCGTGAAAATAAATCAAACAAGTTGTTTGTTTTGTTAAAAAATCTCATAAATGTAAGAGGTGGCAAGGGGGGCCTTTTACCCCACACACAGGGTAAAAGGGCCACCAGCATGGGGTAAAAGGCACACAGTACTGATACAAATACTTTAACTAAAATAATGTTTGTTTGTTTTTTTGTTTAAGTTAATATTTCTTCAAAACAATCACAAAGTCTGTACTATTTTCTGCTTATTTTGATAAATAGAATAGTTATTTTTTGTTCAATAAATATACTGTCATTAAAATGTTAATATAAAACATGTATTTTAAAATACAGAAACAAAGTCATTTCAAAATGTAAAGATTCTGAAAGCATCGAAGGAGATCCCATAATAATTTAAAATAGATTTACAGTAGTACCAACAAATGATATTTTATTATATGATATGATTAATAGCATGTTTTTAAATATGATGGTTTCATTCTAAACATGGTAATAATTTCTAAGATGGACACCCAACATAATATATGTTATTTATAGGGATGTGAGGAGATCCGATGTGTCTCGCGAGACCAGTCGCGAGATCTCGTGGCCATATCCTTGCAAAATATTTTGCAGTGTTTACATTAGAGCTGCACGATTAATCTTTAAAATGTTGAGTTCTTGATTCAAACACCCACACAATCTTTTTCCCGAATGACAACGATTTAGCTCTGTCTATTAGGACTGTTTCGCATCGTGAGTGTCAGTGGAGCGTGAGAAGCACGTTTTGTCGCTGCCCATGTTAATGAATCAGAGGGTCGGGGTAAATGTGAACGCAGAAAGAGCAACCCAAACAGTCTTTTCAACCACATTATCGTCATTATTTCTATGTTACAGACATTTAAGTAATAGAAGTACTGGGATAAAAGTTTATAGTTTGGGTATAAACACAGTACAGTACAGTAGCGATCAAAACGAAAGTATAACACTTTTGTATGTATTGTAACGCTTATCCTCTTCCGCCAGAAGGTGGCGACAACTGCCCGTTTAAAAAAAGTATGTCATTGAATCATGCATTCAGGAGATTTCAAGTCAAACAAGTGAGACTGACTCCATTGAATGTTTTTGTTTGTTTGTTTTGTTTTGTTTAAATGAATATATACGTTTTTTAAAAAACTTAAGCAATGAACAGTTTGTTAGAACCACTAGTAAATTACATTATTTTGTTTAGTTTTCCAATCTTTTTTTCTCCAAAATCATGAGAGAATCATGGTGTCTAATTTATTAAAAACAACGGGGATTCTCAATTTATCCAGCTCTTGTTTAAATGTTGCTTTTTTACTGCATATAATTCATTAAAATGAAAGTTTAATTTTATAAAGTTCAAAATGCATCTACATTTTTTACATTTGGTCTTTTTCAGTTGAATAAAAGACTATTTTCCCTACACATTTAATCATTGAGGATTTCATAAAAAAATGTTTAAAAATCTTGTCTCGTCTCGTTCTGGTGAACCCAGTCTCGTCTCGTCTCGTGGAATAAGTGTCTCGTCACACCCCTAGTTATTTACCATCTATATCTAACAATGTCATGTCAACAAATGGAAAAAGTCAGCCTTCTATTAATTATCATGTTAATATTGTGCCTTTTAGCCCCAACAGCAGGTGTGCTTTTTACTCCAAACAGTATACTTTTACATATTCTTTTGTTATTTAAAAACTGCTGTTTTAATTATCTTTAAAAAAAAACTGAAAATCATTAGGAAGACATTTGTCTCAAGATATGTTTAATAATTTTAGCGATTCTAATTTGCTACTTAAATCTACAACATTTTTAAAAAACATCAAATATTAGATCAAGTAAGCACAGAATGGACTTTGCTCTGCTGCCTGCGATCGCGTCAAGGATCAACCACTATCGCACGTATATGCTGAAAAGCGGATGTTTGGAACATGCTACGGCACGTTTTTCTGCCATCTAGTGATTTAGAGGAAAATAATATCAAAGGCGCCTTTTACCCCAGGGCGCCTTTAGCCCCGTCGTACCCTACTACTTTTTGTAACTTCAGTATAAATACTCATTCAACACACTTGTTTGTTACTTCTAAAGCTTTATATATTTATATATTACATGCCCCTGGAGAGCAAGGATATCTTGCTGTCAATAAATAAATTGACCTAGGACAAAAAACGTCCTTTGTTATTGAACAAATTTCATCCTTGGTCTGAAAAAGTCCACACAAAAGCATTGTTTTTTAGCAAGGCTTTTCTCTCACTGGGAATTGGCCTTTACACAGCTTGAATAATTTGCCTGGAAGATTTCTCAGAAAGATTTAGCTCCTGATAATTGTCAGAGTAAACATTTGTTAAAACCTTTTCTTGAATTTTAATATAATATGTAAATATATTTGTTTTTATATTATATTATATGACTGAATATCTTTCACCCAACTTTCAGTTTTCTCCACAGATGTTTCAAAGACTGAAGCACTGAGCAGTGCAGACTGTGCAGTTGAACGTGTGACCTTCTGTTAACCCGTTCTCCATGATTGTGTGGTTTTGATAACAGAATAAAGCGTTGATTACTCTATTGAGCGAGTTGTTTCATCTTAATGGGTGTTTTTATTTGACTTTGAAGCACTTGTGTTGCTTTAGTTTCCTAGTTTTATTCTTGGACGGAGGCATTATTTTTGCACAGAGCTGGCTCAGACGTTCACAAACTGCAGAGTGGTGAAATCTCAGTTCATTGTCTTTGAATCAAATACGGCCTTTTTGTACCTTCGCGTCGCGCTTTTTAGTGTGAGTGAGTGAGCGAATGTGAGAGAGCGTAATTTAGTTTTCTTTTTCCTATTGTGCCGTAGTTCCATCTTGTTACATTTCCATCTTCTCACTTTGCCAGTGAGAGCGAACTAACGCCTCAGACCTCCCTAATGAATCTGTGAGCAATTTCTTGCTTATTTCCGCGTATTTGCCAGGAGTAGACTTCAAGGCTTCAATGTGAGCATTCTTTCTAGGTGTTGTGTTTGAAGCCACACGTCACAAACACATGCATATGTTCATGTACTGGCACAGCAGGGCAAGACATGCTGACCCACTTAGCAGATCTTCCTTATAGTTAACACACCCTCTGTGCATATACACATGCATAAAACATCTGTTTGTCTCCTGTGAATATGTGTGTGTGTCTGCAGACAAACACGCTTAGGGATCTGCTTTTTCTTCCTCCTTATCAAACTCTGATCAACAGAGCATCATATGAAATTATAATTACAGTGACATTCAGCTCCCCACTGTTCCCTTCACTAGCGTAGACGTGCACACTGCTTCAAGCCCACATGATATTTCCCACTGTGCCACAAAAACAGACATCACTAGTCGCTCAGGGGAGCTTCATCAATCCCACATAGAGAAAAGGGACGATGCAGGAAACACTGCAGCCCACATGCAGAGAGAGCAGCGGTCCTCTAAACATGCCTTAATTAACGCGCCTTTGTGTGAGTTTGCACTCGGGCCTGCTTGACTGCGATCTCCTGGTGACCTTTCCCAAAATCATCACAGCAGTCTTTGTAATGCTCTCTCCCTCTTATTTTCTATTTTTCTCACATTGTCTTTCTGACACACCTGTACAAAGCTACATAATGGTAAACATCTCTGCTGAGAAGACCAGCAGATGGTCTGTCTTGGATGCCTGTGTGTGGCTTTGGCTTCTTGACTAAACTAACCAGCAAGAATCCCTCGTTCAACCACCCTGAAGATGTTTATGTGTAAGATTTTTGATCTCTGTCTCTCTTTATAATTCATGGTTAAGTCATAAATATAATTTACCAAGCATTGAAATCAACACCTTTATTTCATCTGTTTTAAAAGATGGAGATTAAGTGGTTTTCTGTAGAATAAATCATCAAATAAATGGAGAGAAGGTCAAAAGGATAATGAAAATAGTTTTCATTACTGCATCATTTCCTATGCAAATACTGTATATATAGAGAGACCATGCTTGTCAAGAAAACAGGCAAGATATTCTGTTCTTAGCAAAATAAATTTGGGTTTGTTTATGCACTGTGGGTTTATGCCACTGTGGGTTATCTGAAGACTTGAGTTGTATAAAATATTTTTGTATAATATATATTTTACTATCCTTTTTGATGCAGGGCTTATAGATCGGTTCACTCCAAGCAGAATCGATATTTTAACATTTCCGTTCCTGCATTCCTCTGTATTATTATTGTTCCGAAATCGGTTTGAGTAGAAAAATAACGGTTAATAACGTTATTTAAAAATACAAAAAATTCTTAGCCTATAATAATAATAACAACAAACGAACAAACAAATAAATAAGTCAATTAAACGTGCAGCGTTTATTTAAAAAAAAAAAAAAAACAGGAACAGGAAGAGATCTGGTATCTTAACCCGCTGCGCTTTCAGCCAATACAGCATCATCTTTTCTAGATTTTGGCCAAATGTAGGCTAAACAAGATAAAAAAATCTGTTAATGCTTTAAAAACATTATAGTTTTATTTTAAAGATATTTAAAAATGTTTGATGCATTGTTTAAAAAAAACGCTACTGGTATAAAATTGCGTTTTGAGAGCAACAGATACAATGGAGCAGTGTAACTTTTTATGTGTTTCTCTGACTGTATTTTATTTTGATAATGAACAGGTTGCACGTACTTGAATTTGTGATTGGTTGAAAGCAAATTTCAAATATGGAACGATAAAATAAAGTTATTAACCGTTTAATGGCCAATTCAGATTTTCAATTCTATTCAGAACTATAAAATTTGATTTAGTTTCTGTTTCCGGTTCAGTTCCTATCAAAATTTTGTTCGTTTCCGAACACAGTTCGTTTTCGTTCCTTGAACCGGTTCAGAGCCTTGCTCCTTATATTTGTCTACTTTCATTGTATGGAAGAGCAGCATGAACATTCTGCTAAACATCTACTTTTTTTTCACTGTGAAGAAAGAAAAGTAATACAGGTTTGGAACAACATAAGGTTGAGTAAATTATGATGGAATTTTCATCTCTTTAAAATACTTTTTTGACAGACGGAAGCTGTTGGATGTTTTCCTCATCCTTTTGCTCTCTTTGCTTCCGTCCCATATTCTCTCTCACCATCTTTCTCTCTTGCCTTTCTCTGTATCTGTGAATGATGCCATGATAACGCCCAGGTATATTAGAGAAAGCAAAAACATGTCACACAACAGAAAACAAAACATTGGCGAGGGAGATAGCAAGACACGGGCAAAATAAAAGCAGGAGGGATGCAGAGAGAGGAGGGAATGGAAAGGTAGAGATTGGAAGGGGGTCGAAGGAAATGAAACATTAAATTGTGGCTGTGGTTAAAGAGACCCCAGCGCATTTTGGGGAATATACATCCTTCTCTTCACTGTGGCAAGCAATCTCCCACCGGTTTGGTGTGCAAGGATGTTCGTATGCTTGCATGTGTAATGGATGCCACAGGAGGATGACAGAATGGAGGGATGTTGTCTTGGGGAAGGGCCAGGCAGAAGCTTGCTGAGGAGAAAGTGATTTCGAGGAGCCGACTCCTAGATATCAAATGAATGTGCAATTGTGCCTCTGCCTGAGGCGGCTAGCGTGGACAAGACAGAGACAGAGAGAGCAGCATTACACCCTGACCTGTCTAATGAAATATGTGTTTCTCTCCTTCTCCCTCTGTATCTTTTCTTACTGTCTGTTTTCTGCTTCTTCTTGACGTTTATTAATTTCAGTTGTCTCTCTTGTAGTAATGCTGCACTGGTCTTAAAAAAGAAAGAAACTGTGTTATAAAACATCTGTTTTATCTTCTGTAAGTCTTCTGCCTTACGGGAATAGTTCACCGCAAAATTAATATTTGCTGGAAATTTACTCAACCTCAGGCCATCCAGGATGTAGATGAGCTTGTTTCTTCATCAGAACAGATTTGAAGAAATTTAGCATTACATCTCTTGCTCACCAATAGATCCTCTGCAGATGGGTACCATCAAAATTAAAGTTCAAACAACATTATGAGTAAATCCATATGACTCCAGTTCCAAATTAATTACTTACTGTTGATTCAGACATTGGTGGATAGTTCAAAATGGCTACTGTATTATCAAGGTCTCTGGTCTGTTGTGTTTCTCTACTTTAGAAACATTCCAACAGTAAAAAATGCTCTTAGGAATGAGAAGTGAAGGAACATGAAGAAGAATTAAGTTTTCAAGTGCTCTTGTGAAAACAAACTGGAACAGAGATGTGAATGAGGATTAAGGGAGTGTAGTCCGGTGGAATAATTCATGAGATATCGTTCATTAAAACAAGTGACCAGATTGCGAGGCCAGTGTTTGTTGTCTTATTCACATTACGAGAGCAGAATAAAGAGAAAGAACTAAAAACTCACAATACAATGCACTAAAAAGAGCTCCTGGC
>JAHKKF010532455.1:0-10451 GCA_019740295.1 Labeo calbasu
AAAAACAAAGCTACAGTTCAGTTATTCTACTTTGAAATGCGTGTTCCGTAACGGAATGTCTGTTTTTATATTGGTCAGTGTGACTCCGCCCACTGCTGGTTCACCCAATAGTATTTCAACACTCTGGGTTGCCAGTTAACAGAAACACAGAGTATTACAACCATGGAGACAGTACTTTAAATTTGGTCTGCAGTGCCCATTTCAACCGCTAGCTGTCAGTATAATATACTGCACCTTCTTTAAAAGCATAAATGTGAAGCTTTTTTTATTATTATTGTTTGAATTAACCAAGTCAGTTTTATTTATATGGTTATTTATATACTCGCACACAGCTCACAGCAGCTGAAAAGAAAATCTAAATCTTAATGTTTATTATACCATAATTTCTTATAGTTGCATTTAGCAGAGTTGAGTGATAATATACAGAAGTTGCATTTTGTGACAATGCAAGCAATCAAGCAGATATGCTATATAAAATAAATAGCCCTGTGTGAGTTAATATGTTTATAAAGAGCTGGCAATAATATAGTTTAGTATTAGTAATTTTGTGAGAAAATCTTTTTAAAAAAATTGGCAGTTGATATTTGCTGTATTAGTATATATGTCACCCTGGACCATAAAACCAGTCTTAAGTAGCACTGTATGTTTTTAGCAATAGCCAAAAATACATTATATGGGTCCAAATGATTGATTTTTCTTTTTTATGCCGAAAATCATTAGAATATTAAGTAAAGATCATGTTCCATGAAGATATTTAGTAAATTTCCTGCCATAAATATATAAAAACTTAATTTTTGATTAGTAATATGCATTGCTAAGAACTTCATTTAGACAACTTTAAAGGCGATTTTCTCAATATTTTGATTTTGTTGCACCCTCAGATTCCTGATTCTCAAATAGTTATATCCTGGCTAAATATTGTCCTATTCTAACAAATCATACATCAATGGAAAACTTATTTATTCAGTATACATAAATGTATACATCTCAATTTAAAAAAAATAAAAAAAGTGAGTGTACTGTCTGTATGAATAAAGATGGGTATAATATTTCTTATATCCATATAATTGTAAGACGATACTATTTACAATGATATAAACAAATGGTTTTCCATGAAGTATAGTTTGCTTTACATGGGTATACTGTATGTATGCATTTAAAGTCAGTAATTAATTAAAAATATAAAAAGGATTTAGTAAAACCCCATTGTAATTTTATCTGTAAAGATTTAAATACTAATTTTTGAGGTGAGACTACTGTACTCGTTTGAATAATCTTCTGGTTATGCGTTTCTGATGTAATTCATGAGAACAGATTTCAGGTATCACTGCATGTATTGTGCAAAAGGAACAGAACACTATTATGTCACCATGGCAACAGAGTTGAAAGACTAAATATAACTTTACACGGAGAAAATCAGATCCCATGCAAACTCATCCAATACAGTCTTGCGGCTATCAATGTACGCATTGTACTTCCATAGTACATGCGTCACTGTGACTGCAGTTTTTGCTTTTTTAAAGGAAATGAGCGACAAGTCCAAGCTTAGAGACCAACTATTAACATTTTGTTCATCTATAACCCTAACTTGATTAAATGTCATCCTTATTCTAGAAGATCTAATGAATTAATTATTCAAATAGCATTTTAATAAAAATGTGTGTCTTCAGTGTTTTAAATAGAACCATTTTGCAGCCCCAATAAGGTTATTCATATCATGCTTTACTGCTTTTGTACTGTATTGTTTCATTATCACTGTCAATGATGAAAGAATGTTTGATTTGTACTCTAATGGAAATCATTGTGAGGTTTGTTTGCTTTGTGTTTTATCAGGCAGCAGTCAGAGTTCATTCTGTGATGATCTTTCTCCAGGTGTCGAGAGGTGAGACTCTGTCTGTTTTGTCATGTATTTGTGTCTAAACATCACCTGGTCACATTGCAGCTTCAGTATGACTGACTTGGGTCATTCTTGAGGAAAATTCAACAATAACCTGGGCTGGCAGTCTGTGATTTACTAAGAATCTGACTACTAACATTTTGCAATAAGTTCTCATTATTTAACATTAGTTAATGCATTAACTAACATCAAATAGCTACACATTTGTTGCAGTACTTATTTTTTAACATTAGTTAATGAAAATACAGTGGTTTATTGCATATATTATTAGCGTATTATATTAGCAAATGCAACTTTTGATATTATTAATGTGTTAATAAATGTTGAAATTAACATCAAGATTAATAAATGCTTTTTAAATATTTTTCATTGTTCGTTCATGTTAACTGATGTAATGTTTACAAATGAGTCTCATCGTAAAGTGCATTGTATAACCTTCATAAGATGAACTGGCATGTGACATTTTTATACTGCAAGTTAAAAGTGAGATTTCTCAAATGAATTTTTTATAGCTCAGCGGTACTAATTGTATTTGTTGTTGTTCATTTATTGTTTCCAGCTATGAATGTTTATAAATGTTTAACATCTATATATGTCCATTCCACAGGAAAACACATTAATATACATACAAATAGCAAATACTGAACACAACTGAAACAAAAATTGGTCTCAGAATAGTTGAAGCTTTAAAGGGATAGTTCACCAGAAAATGAAATGTTGTTTATTCACCATCATATTTCAAAATCTAACGATTTTTTATCTTCTGTAGGACATGAAAGGAAATGTTTAGCACATGTTCACTCACTTTTATCCATGCTGTGAAAGCAGACAGTGACCAAAAAAGGACGCAAAAGCACCATAGCTGTGATCCATGCAACTTTTGCACTAGTCTTCAGTCTTTTATGTAGGAACATATGAGTTCAAAAGACTTTGTATTTAGTGCACAAGTCGTATGAGCTTTACAATGTGCTTTATAGTACTTTATACTTTGTTTTAAAGGGATAGTTCACCCAAAAAATGAAAATTGGATGTTTATCTGCTTACCCCCAGGGCATCCAAGATGTAGGTGACTTTGTGTCTTCAGTAGAACACAAACGAAGATTTTTAACTCAACCCGTTGCAGTCTGTCAGTCATATAATGGCAGTCAATGGGACCCACGGCTTTGAGAGTCCGAAAAACATACACAGACAAAACCAAATTAAACCCTGCGGCTTGTGACGATACATTGAGGTGTTAAGACACAAAACAATTGGTCTGTGCAAGAAACTGAACAGTATTTATATATTTTTTTTTTTACCTCTGATCCACCACGTTGTCCAACTGTCCTGAGCACGTTCACAACAGCCGGCGCGTGACGTGTCAGTGGCTCTGGCATAGTAGACGTACGCGCGGAACCGGAACTGTCGCGTGTATACGTCACTCATTGTTTACACAGTGCACAGAGATTGTGGGTACGACGGCTACTCAAAATGGTTCTTACTTGTGCTCATCCTGACTGTTGCAACTGATTAAAAACTAAAAGATTGCATTTGCTTGCGCCAACTCATCCGGGAATGTTGACTTTTCACTGACTCCCAACTTTACTTTATAAATACTGTTCAGTTTCTTGCACAGACCAATTGTTTCGTGTCTTAACACCTCAATCAACACGTTCTCACTCCTGACTCGTCACATATTGACGATTGGTCAGGATCCCTTTGGCATCACTTTTTGAAGCTCAAGGTACCCCTTTAGCGTCATTTTTTGATGTGCAGGGTCCTCCATTGTTGTCAGTTGTTTGTCTTAATTTAATGGTTTGCATGCATTTGTAAAAAATAGGAAGTATTTTATATAAATGCATACTTTTAATTGGAGCACCTAACCCCACTCCTACCCTAAACCTACCCACTTCTGAACAATATAAAACACGCAACAGGCAAATACAAGTACAGTCACAGGTATTTATTGCATAAACAAGCAGTATAAAAGCATTACAAACAAATCCTGTTGCATTCCGAGTCTTCTGAAGCCGTACGATATCTTTATACGAATAACACAAGGTTTTTATCGCTGAAAATGATCCCGGCCGCTCCGTTAGGGCGCTCACATCTCATTCAAAAAGACACTCCCGAACATTAGCGTGACGCAATCGGTCACGAGGCACCCAAGAACCAATAGCATTTCACATTTCACAACCAAGGCTTGCTTCTTCTGGCGGCATTTTTTGAATTTGCGCACAGACAGACTGCAGCAGCATTCAGGGCGGTGGATGGAAACGGCAATCGCATCTATTCTTCTCACAAATTAATCATTTTTCTTCGGAACACTTGGAATATTAATACTTTTTGAATAAATTATGAATATAGTTGTATCTGCCTGTTATATCTTGTGTTTTGTGGACAAATGGTTAAGTTTAGGGGCAGGGGTTGGGTTAAATGTGTAAATAGTGTAATATAAATGAAACTTTTGTGACTGTTTGCATTGGAAAAAAAAAAATCACACCCCAACATATGTGCAGTAATAGCAATATTATTACCCAATATATAATTTAATCATGGCGACAAAATTCCCAGTGTCTTTCGCGTCAGCACATGCCAAGGGTTTGTTATGTAAAGTACTGGAGGACCCTGCACGTTGAAAAATGATGCTAAAGGGGTACACTGAGCGTCAAGAAGTGACGCCAAAGGGGTCCTGACCAAGCGTCAGTACGTGACGAGTTAGGAGTGAGAATGTGTTGCCTCAATGTATCATTATGAGCCGCGAGGATTAATTTGGTTTTGTCTGTGCGCGTTTTTTTTTTTTGACTCTCATCTTGGATGCCCTGGGGGTAAGCAGATAAACAATTAAAAATTTTAATTTTTGCGTGAACTATCCCTTTAATTGCATGGAAAACAGAAGATGAGTACATGATGAGAATTTTCATTGTGTGAATTATCCCTTTATCATCTGCACAGATTCAGTGATTTTATTTAGTTTTCATTTAATTCTGTCAGTATGACTGTGTATATACAGTGCCCAAAAAAAAGGCCTGAATTTAAAGTTTATGTATTTGAATTGCATACAAATTTCCTGCCATTTACATTACACAGTTTAAACGTACAGAAATGTATGTGATGCATATTTTTCAGTCATGCATAAATAAAAAACAGAATAGTGCTAAGAACTGAATGTGCTTTAAATGCACAATAACCAGGTTTATATATTTATCATCAATAAATTGAATTTGTTTCAATTTCATGTTTTAAGTCACTGAATATCACTTATTCAACATCTCATCATATTTCAACCATGTTCATGCTTTTTAACTGTGAGCAGAATGAACAGATTTATACAGAAGCCTGTTGTCACGACTGAATAAAAAAATAAACAAGTATTTGTGACTTTTCTTTTACAGTTCTGATCTTTTGTGTCAGAGTTGCTTGTTTATACCTCTCAATTCTGACTTTTTTCTTGCAACTCTGAGATGAAAAGTCAGAAATGTGAGACAAATGTGAGTCACAGTTTCCTTTTTATTTTTTTATTCCATTGTGGAAACAAACAAACAAACAAACAAACAAACAAAAAATAATTCCAGAATGTAAAATCAGAATACCAAGATATGAACTAGAAATTGCAGGAAAAAAGTCCAAAAAATAGAATTGTGAGATATAAAGTTCCAATACCTTTTTATTATTCTATGTCCGAAATGGGCTTTGACAGATTTATTCTAACTCTAAGCAATTTGAATATGTGCAATTTTAAAATATGATTATTTATTTCAAATCAAATAGATACAAATAGTTATTAATAATCGAACCCATGAATGTTTATGTATGACTGACAAATATATCACATTAATAAGTTTGTTAGTTTATGTTAAAACTGTGTAATGCACATTTTAAATGCAATTCAAATACATACATTTAGGCGTATATCATTTAGAAATCTGTAGTATAAGTTATACTCATTGTGGCGAATGTGCAAACAGGGGCCGCATGTACGCGACTCTGGGCCCTAACTGGAGGGTTCCTCTCCGCAGCTCCCCCAGAGGCCGCAGCCATGCCCACAGGTACAAACCCCTACCTGGGTCAAAGGTCACCTCCTCCATTCCTCTGGGCCATCGAGTTCACCTGTCTCGGCATGCAGCGTCTCCTCTTTAACATTTCAGTTTTCCTCTCTTGTCTGGTTTAGTCTGAAGACTCTAATGTCTGTCATCTGTTCTGTCTTTATTCAGATGTCAGATTGTCATCATCTCAGGATGGTTATAGAACAGAATTACTGTATTTATAGAAGAGAAAGCTCTGATCCAAAACCTAACCAGCTGACTTGCGGTCCACCCTCCTTTCTACCTAGATGGCTTCCTTTTGATGCAGCATCCTAGCTAGGTTCACTCAAATAGACATTCACATGCATTTATTCAGCACAGGGGTTTTCAAACTGAGGTCTGTAGCAAAATTTAGAAAACAACCATGTAAAAAATGCAAACATTAATAAATAATATAAAAAACAACATTGATCTAATTAAATAAACTGATTAAAACAAACGATAACAATTAGGTTAAAGTAAACAAACCAATAAATAAATAAGTAAATAAATATAAATAAATAAATAAATTTGATTTTAGAATAGACTAACAATTTAATTAAAATAAATAAACTAACAATTAGTTTAAAGTAAGCAAATAATAAAAAAAAAATAATAAAACAATAGATTAAAAATAAATAAACTAACAATTTGTGTTTCGGAAAATGTTGCTTGTGCTTGTGAAAATAAATTTTAATGTCTAGCAAGGAATGATAGTGTGCGGGATTGAATCTTTTTATATTTTTGATTCGACAGTGCTGTTGGACTATTTTTCCTACGCACCTATGATTTTTTTTTTTTTTTTATAATTAGTTGAAAATAAATAAATAAATAAATAGCAAACAAAATAAATTAAAATAAATGACTAAAAATAAATAAATGAGAAATATATATAAGCAATAAAGAAAATTAGGTTAAAATAAATAATACAAAAATAGATTAAAATAAATACATTGTTCAGATTAACTGGTGAATAGGATTAACATTAAAAAAAAAAAAAAAAGATTTTAAAAGATTTAAGTAAACTTAAAATAAAATACAATTTAAAAATAAAATCAATGATTTAAATAAATAAATAAATACATCCAAACAATATAGCACTTTAGTGATTAGGGGGAAAAAACTTCATATATTGTAATAGAAACTAAAAATGTTCCAAATAATATTTTATACATATTTAATTTTTCACATTATATATTTCTTGAAATATGCATGAAAATATTTAGCTGCCTTTTAAATTTTAGAATGATCAAATATGAGAGTCTGTGGCATCTGAAAGATTGATAAACCTTGATTTATTAGATGCTTTTATTCAAAGCAAAGCCAAGTTTCTAGAAAGCAATGCAAGTGTGATGCAAGTGAGGAGACTCCACATAATAGTGATTGTATAAAATAATTGACTTCTAGTCATTCAAAGGCATAAAACCATATATTTTTATGTACACTAAATGCAAATATATCAGTAGTTTAGAAGTGTAGGGAGATGGGGTGGTGCAGGTCTTTATTGGAAACTCATATATTAACTGGTATTTTAAACATTTTAAAGTCAAATATAGCATAAAACAGCCAAGCTTTTTTGTGTTAAATCGTTTAGAACTTGAAGAGTTTGGCATGAATAGAGTATTTTAAAGGCTGCATTATTGTACTGTTTAATGCGTCCTACATAGGCAGCTCACTAGGTTTTGAAACAGAGCCGATATCTTGTGAGTGGGGTGTTTGCCGGGTGAAGGGGAACCTTTCTGTCCTACATCAACGCTGTCTTTACTCTCTCAAACTCACACTTCACCTCAGCCTCAGCCTGAGCTCTCCTGCAGCTCCGTCACTTCCTCACATCAGATGTGAGCTGGAACGTCTGCTCTCTGAGGCCTCATTACATGCTTAGAGAAGCAGCAATCACCATGTGTCCACTGAGCGCTCCACACAAACAAACGCACTCATGCATGGGTTAGATGTTGTTGTGAAGGTGTTGGGCTAATGTGATTCCCTCTGTGCAGTCCGTCAGTAGCAGAGACCAGTCTGGCTCATGGAGAGTCGGGTGGAGTCACAATGCAGGGGGCGCTGAAGAGGAAGACCCTGCTGAAGGAGGGCAGGAAACCCAAGGTGAACAGGAAAGGAACAAAACTGTATTTTTATATTTTTTTCAGCATTTGCCACTATTTATACAGAAAGATATTTATGCATTTGTTTTGAAATGGTGCATTCATGACATGAGTACTTATGGCCAAACATGGTAGCATGCAGATGACATATGTTTAGGGGGGCAAAATATACTTAAAATGCTCAAAAGTTTAGGATGAGTAAGATTTTTAATGGTTTTTAAAGGTGTTTCTTATGCTCATCAGGGCTGCACTTATTTGATCAAAAATACAGAAAAAACAGTAATATTGCAAAATGTTATTACAATATGAAATAATGTTTTTTATTTTAATATACTTTAAAATATAATTTATTCCTGTGATGCAAAGCTGAATTTTTGTCAGCTTTTACTCCAATCTTAACTGTCACATGATCCTTCAGAAATCATTCTGTTATGCTGATTTATTATCAATGTTGAAAACTTTTTTTTATATATATATATATATATATTTATTTTTTCTGGAACCTGTGATAGTTTTTTCAGGATTCTTTGATCGATAAAAGGACAAAAAGAACAGCATTTGTTTTAAATAGAAAGGTTTTCTAACAATATGCACTACTGTCCAAAAGTTTGGGGTCAGTAAATTTTTGTTCTTTCTTTTTTTGAAAGAAATTAATACTTTTATTCATCAAGGATGTGTTAAATTAATAAAAAGTGATAGCATAGATTTACATTGTTAGAAAAGGTTTACATTTTGAATAAATGCTGTTCTTTTTAACGTGTTATTCATCAAGAATCCTGAAAAAAGAATCACAGGTTCAAAAAAAAAAAATTGGCAGCACAACTGTTTACAAAATTAATAATTCTAATAATAAATCAGCATATTGGAATAGTTTCTGAAGGATCATATGACAGCTGATGAAAATTTGGCTTTGCAAAACAGGAATAAATTATATTGTAAAATATATTAAAATAAAAAACATTATTTTATATTGTAATAACATAGTACAATATTACAGGTTTTTTTCTGTATTTTAATAAATGCAGCCTTGATGAGCATAAAAGACTTCTTTAAAAAACATTGCAAGTCTCACTGATCCCAAACTTTTGAGCTGCAGTGCATGTATAATGAAATATAATTTAAAATATAATTTTATTTGTTCTAAAAATATTTTCTACTATTCATAGTAATATTTGTGTTTTATTTTAATACGTGCATTTTATTTTTAACATTGTAACATTTGGAATTAATATTATAAATATGATTACACATTATAGACTATATAAACATTTCATCAAATGCAACTTATTTGATTGTATGTTCATGGATTGAAATATAAAGAGGGCAAAGATATCAATAAATGCTTTTAAAATGTATGTTTTTTAAGAACATTAATTTAAAACATATGTTGGATAAATATATTTTGAAACATATTTTAGCAGATACATTTTTGGCCTTTTTTTTATGTAACGGATAATAACTTTGAGACGTTATGTTGATTTATTGATTTGTCTAAATGTACTTTACAAACGAAAAGTAAGCAGCAAGGGAAAGTTTGTAACTTTTCTTTAATTTGGTAAATGTTTCATGAAATGTGTCCCTGTGACTTTGAATGAGCTGAATATTTGACGCAGCTGCTCCATCTAGTGACCAACACGTACAAACACAAAACAACATCTGTTTCTTCATTGATCTTCTTTGAAACAGTTTATCTAAAAATAAACTTCCAAAAGATTTCCATACATTTGCATTATGCATTTGACAGATGCTTTTATCCAAAGTGGGTTACATTGCATTTAAAGTAAACATTTGATTAGTTCATGCATTCATTGATGTCAGTGGTGCCATGCTCTCATTTGAGCTACAAGAATTTCTCTAGATATCACATATATTTATATAATCATAGGGAGTATTGCCCAGCTCACTTGTATAGTTCATGTCAGTCTGAGTTGAGTTTGCTTCATTTTGTTTTTTCAGCTGGCATCATGGACGCGCTACTGGATCACACTTTGTGGTTCCACTCTCATATTCTACGGATCTAAAGCTCTGCGAGCCACAGAACGGAAACATGTGAGTGATACAAAGAATCTCACAGCAATCCCATATTTTATAGATTAAAAAATAAATATTTTATTACAATTATTTATTTATTGTAATTTAATACATTTATTTATTTTAAATAAATAAAAAATGTAAACATTATTGGAGAATTTCAGGGAAGAAAAAAGAATAATTTGACATGAAAATAACATTTTATGGAATCTTTCTCCACATAACACAGTACAAGTCTTCACCGTGTAAGAAAGTGTCTGTTCTGGGCTGGATGGTGGTGCTGCCGGATGATCCGGCTCAACCCAACATCTTTCAGCTCAATGATCCTGACAAAGGTAAAACTGATTCACTAAGGGTTTCCTTGAGTGTTTTTATATGTTT
>JAHKKF010532458.1:0-41787 GCA_019740295.1 Labeo calbasu
GTTCAAATACACAGAAATGCTGAAAAACCAAAGAATTTGTGGGACCAGAAGGATTTTTCTGAAGAACAGCGGGCAGTTTAACTGTTCAGGACAAACAAGGGACTCATGAACAACTATCACTAAACAAAAAAAAAAGGTTAAAATCTACATATATTAATGTTTTAGTAAGACTTTAAAAATGTGATTCACTAAAAAATAATAATTAATAAATTAATAATTTTATCCAGCAAGTATACATTATATTGATCAAAAGTATCAGGAAAGATATTTAATGCTACAAAAGATTTCTACTTCAAAAAAAAGCTGCTATTCATCAAAGAAAATATATATATATCATAGTTTCCACAATAATATTAAGCATCACAGCTGATCTCAACATTAAAAAGAAATGTTTCTTGAGTAGCAAATCAGCATATTAGAATGATACATTTGATTCATTGTTTAAGTATTGCATTAATAAAAATTAGTTTTTATTTTTGTGTTTATTTTTTCATATTAAAGTGGGCCACTGAGGACTAAGGTTTAACTCATTAATATTTGAATAATGTCAAAATAAAACATTTATGCAAAATCTGATTTACAATTATTTTAAAAAAAAAAAAAAGACTTCAGTGGCTTTATTTTTGAATTTTGAGTTTCATTACTGTTTGAAATGCTTGATTGTACCGTGTTTGTTAGCTTGTTGAACATAACATTTAAATGCCACTTTTAAATGCTATCAAATCAATCACTTGGCCCGAGCCCTTAAAGCAGATGTACAGCATAATTTATTTGTTTAAGAAAAGACAAACTTTCTGCTAACTTCTGACAGTTATTGTTTTTGACCCTGGTCCAGTACATTTGGCCTGTTTGTCTTCTAGCATATTTCTCACCCCTTCAGGCATAACTTGTCTATTAAGCAGCGACAAAGCCACTATTATTCAGCACCTCGAGTGGCTACGTACGTAAACAATTGACGTCAAAAGGCCAGACAGTGAGATTACAGTAACAGTGTTTTTGGCTTGGGACTGAGGGTCCATGTACATAGGGTACATACTGATCTCTCTCTGAAAGACCTGTCCCCTTTTATCACTGTCTGTTAAATCTATTGTGGCAGATCAGGGAAGAGTGCAGCCATTCCAACAGGGCACAATTGACCTTGTGTGGCCTTCCCCAGCAGCTGTCACATTGCCACACTGTAATGGAGGCAATTAGCCGCATGGTCTCTAGAGCTGTGTATCTGTTACTATCACACTCAAATCACACAGGTACTGCAGACAGGTCTAATGGATGTGTGAAGTTCACACTAGCAGAGTGACCACAAGTGTAGTTCATTACATTAACTATGGAAAGTATCCACTAGCATTTGACAGCCAGAAAATGTCCAGATACTTTGGCTTAATTGTAAATCGTCTATCTACTGTAGGGCTGTCACTTTAACGCGTTAACTTAATTAATTAGTAATAAAAAAAATAACGCGATTAAAATATTTTAACGCAGTTAAAATACTAGCCCCGCCCCCAGACCTGTACGTCATCTTATATTTAATACAGGTGACTGTTGACAAATATGATGCAGGGCAACAACTCCATAAATGCAGCTATGTCCTAAAATTCATAATATTGGTGCAAAAATAACCCTGTATGTGTTTTGTCTCATATTTATATCACATATGGCACGATATCACACGGGCAGCAAGAGCAATATGACAAGAGTGCTGATTTTGTCCCTATCTATCACGAGCTTATGTGGTTTTATACAACAGTTCAGTAATAAGTTGATATTGTGCTATATTTTAAACAAATATTATGTGTTTTTGCTCAGTATTGCAGAGAACATATTACCTTTGAAGTCATAGCAGAATTGTTGCCGTCTCCAAACAACACAGCGGTGTTTAATTTCTGAATGGATCCGCGTTTTGAACGAACCGTGTGAACCAGTGATTCAGAGAGTCATTTACTTCGTTCCTGAATGAATCAGCCGTTTCAACGACTCGAATACATTTACCGCCACCTGCTGGCAGATTTAGTTTAGAGTATCATTTCATAAAATAATAATAAGAAGAAATAACAATAAAAATAAATACATTAAAGGGATAGTTTACCAAAAAATCTGTCATCATTTACTCACCCTAATGTCCTTTCAAACCTTTCTTTTGTGGAAAATGAAAGAATGTATTTTAAAGACTGTTAGTAACAAATCTGTTTTGGTTACCAGTGACTTAAATTGTATGAACAAAAAATAAGTAATAAGTAAGGCCGTCGCAGCCTGAATGTTTACGTTTAATAAATTCTATTTTGAATCAAATAAAATACATTTTATTAAACAAATTATTTTTTGCTGAAGCTACTTTTTGTGATGTCTGTTTGATGCTTTACACAACAGTGACTTTAAATTACTTTTTGGAGTAATTTCTCAGCCAAATTTGATGTGCGATTAATTAGATTAATTAATCAAAACATCATATAATTAATTAAATTGAAAATTCTAATCGATTGACAGCCCTAATCTATTCTTTTATAATTTGAAAGAAATTTCTAAAGTGATATTCATGCATTAAAGGAATAGTTCACCCAAAAATGAAAATTCACTCTCAGACTATTCAGTATGTTGAAGAGTTTGTTTCTTCATCAAAACAGATTTGGAGAAATTTAACTTTACATCACTTGCTCAACCAATTGATTTACTATAGTGAATGGGTGCCGTCAGAATGAGAGTCCAAACAGCTGTAAAAAGCATCACAATTAATCCATCTATTAATGTCTTGTAAAGTGAAAAGCTGCATATTTATAAAAAAACAAATGCATCATTAAATCATTTCAAATTTAAAACATTCCTTCTGGACAAAATATAATCTATAATCCAAAATAATGTTTTCTTCAGTAAAAACAAACAAAACAAAAAAAAAATCCATCCTCTGTTGTCTTCTCACATCTAAAACCACTAATATATTTGTTTAGATCTTTTTTGGATTGTTTTCGCTTGTAAATGCCACTTGATCAGTGCATATTTCTCTCCTGGTTCAGACAATACAACCTTTTCACTGGAGAAAGCAACATTACGGATAGAAGACTGTTTGAAGTTAAAAATGTTTTGATGATGGATTTGTGTTTTACGAACACACAGCTTTCCACTTCACAAAACATTAATTTATGGTTTGGTGTTATGTGGATTACTTGTGGATTATTGTGATATTTTTATCAACTGTTTGGACTCTTATTCTGACGGCACCCATTCGCTGCAGTGGATCCATTGGTGAGCAAATAATGTAATGAAACATATTCATCTCAAGAAACAAATTCATCTATATTTTGGATGCTTTCAGAGTGAGTAGATTTTCAGCAATTTTTCATTTGAACTGTTCCTATAAGTCCGCTTAAGTGTACAAAAACTTATTGGCCACTTTAGAGATTATGTTAATATAAATGCAAATATAATTTATCAACTAGAGGAAAAGAGGGGATTTAAGGACAACTTCATGTTAAAATTCTTGGCCAGGAATGAAGGAAATTCCTCTCATACTTTTAAACATGGGTGGGGCATGTGTCATAGGGTATTGTGGTTTGCTATTCACAAATGACTGTGCAATACTTACTGATGGGAGTTTCAAAACACAAACACCCACACCTTAACACATCTCAACTCGAAAGCTCTAGTTCACGGTCGTTCATAGCAGAATTCAGCTTTGAATGGTGGTTAGTCAGTTGAAACATGTTGAAACATTCTTCTCTAAGTCCGTACAATGACACAGATCCTCTATATAAAAACCTCTTGACATCAAAGTGTTGTCCGGGGCTGAATCACTACATTATTTAACAGGTTGCCATTCACACAATTTCTTAAGGAATTAAACACCTTTTAGACAGGTTAACCGTTCTATATATACCCACACACTTGAATTCAAACGTTTTGGGATGGTAAGGTGTTTTCTTTTTTAAACGTTTAAAAAAAAAGGATTTTGTCTTATACTCTGTTAGGTAACATTTATTTGATCAAAAGCAGTAAAAGCAGTAATATTGTGAAAGATTGTGAAACTGTTTTCTATTTTAAATGTACTTTATTTCTGTAATAGCAAAGTTGAATTTTCAGAAGCCATTACACCAGTCTTCAGTGTATGGAAATCGGTTTCCGCCACTGAATAATAATTAAAAACATTTTTTTTGTGATAGCAAGTTTTAAAGTCAGAATTGACAGATATAAACTCGCAATTATGACTTATTTTCCTCAGAATTGTGTGATATAAACTCAAAATGATGAGAAAAAACGTTATTTTTCAGAACTGCGGACACAAACTTGAAATTACAAGAGTAAAAACGTTATTTCTCAGAAGTTCTAAAGTCAAAACTTCAAGTTATAAACTCGCAATGACGACTTTTTTTCAGAATTGCGTGACAGAAAGTTGAAATTACGAAAGAAAAAAAGTTATTTCTCAGAATTGCGTGATACAAACTCATACTTCTGATTTTTGTTCTCAGAATTGTGATATAAATTTAAAATTGCAAGTTTTAAAGTCAGAATTGCAAGACATAAACTCGCAATTTTGACTTTTTTTTCCTCAGAATTGCATATAAACTCAAAATTATGAGAAAAAGCTTTATTTCTCAGAATTGCGTGACATGAACTTGAAATTACGAGAGAAAAAATGTTATTTCTCAAAATTGCTTGATGCAAACTCATACTTCAGAATTTTTTTCTCAGAATTGTGTAATATATACCTAAAATTGCAAGTTCTAAAGTCAGAACTTCAAGTTATAAACTCGCAATTACGACTTTTTTTTCAGAATTGCGTGATAGAAAGTTGAAATTACGAGAGAAAAAAAGTTATTTCTCAGAATTGCGTGATACAAACTCATACTTCTGATTTTTGTTCTCAGAATTGTGATATAAATTTAAAATTGCAAGTTTTAATTACGTGAGAATTGAAAGATATAAACTCACAATTCTGAGAAAAATATCCTTTTTCCCCTCTGAACTGAACCTAATAACTTATAATTGCGAGTTTTATTTTTCACGTTTCTGAGAAAAAAAGTCAGAATTGCAAGAAAAAAGTCAGAATTCCAAGATATAAACTCACAGCTGCAAGAAAAAAAAGTCAGAATTGCAAGTTTATATCCTGCAATTGTGAGAAAAATGTCAGAATTGCGAGATGTAAAATCGCAATTGTGAGAGAGAGAAAAAAAAACAGAATTGTGAGGGATACCTTTTTTTTATTCAGTGGCAAAAAATAGGCTTCAGAAATAATACTAATATGCTGATTTGCTGCTTACCTTTTTAAGAAAAAAGTTTTTACTGTCTCTTTTATGCGCTCACGCAAAAGAGAAATATTAATTTCCAAAAACCCAACAACTCTGATTAGACACACACACATAGAGTTATTAATTTTCTGTCATTCTCTTAGTTGTACGACATGATTAATTTATTTTAATGCATTTTTTTTCCATTACAGCAATGACCGCAATTTCAATTTCCTTTCTGAAATTTGAAGCTGACCATATTATCATGTTATCAAAGGGCAATAAGGTTGAAATCTTCCTGTTCCTCTTTTTAATAACGTGGTGTATGGTTTACAGCTGGAAGGCAGAATTCCTTGGGACTTTCCATGTTCTGTCAAAGGCAGTTTCAAACAAATCTGAGGAGAATCTCACAACACACTGTGCAATAATTCTGCTCTTTAAATCTATTAATACTAGTAAACATTCACAACATAGAACTTAGTCAGTCACGCACTGCATGAAGGTACTACATAACATCATTTTCACAACTCAAAACTGTTTTATGGAATTTTCTACTACTTCGTTTCATTCCTATCAACAATTAAATATGGCGCTACCCTGAGGTCTAACTAAATTGATATACTAAAGCTAAATCATCAAAAGGTCAGCATAATTATTTTGTTTCAGAGATTTTCTTGTAATAAGGTGGTAAAAAACTCACTTTTTTTAGTCAGAAAATTAGCTTAAACCGAATATACATTTTAGCTGTTAACAATGTGAACATGTCATGTCATTGTCATAATACTGAATGACAGCAGTTTCTTGGAGTTCACGCTGTTTCCTAAAGTCACAATTATGTTTCTTATTGTCAGATGTGAAGATTAGTACAACCATATAAAAGACTAAAAAGTTCATTCAGGAAAAGAAAAAGAATGAAAGTCTCTATGACCCGATTCTCAAAGAGGCGAGGAGGCCTCAGACAGTTATAATAAATTTGACCCCGTCCTTGTTTTCTATTGTACTCTAGCGGGTCAGTGGGCCACATAATCTCTGCCTTTGATTTAGGCTTTGAGCTCAACGTAGCAAGGCTAGACTGAAGTTTAGCAGTTGGAGACTTGCTCGCTCTCGTTTTTTCTCTCTCTGTGCTTTTGTGCAGACATAAGCCTATAGGATGGAGCAAGTGTAATCCTGTGTTCTTAAGTCCAGCACACGGCTGTGCTCCTAATGAGAGTGACCGCACACTCACCCCCAGCAGCAAAAACACACTGAGCTCAAGTATTCAAAGGGCATCAGAGGGGAACCTGTTTTTACCATCATGTTTGGTGATTGTAGTGCACTTCATATGATTTCTCTGCTCATATATTTGCAAGAATTGCATTATATTTTAAAGAGTGCGGTCAAATCGATTAATCGCGTTCAAAATAAAAGTCTGTGTTTACATAATGTGTATGCTGTGTATATACACACACATACATGTATATATTTATATATACTTTATATGTAATATATATATATATATATATATGTATATAATCTAAATCATATATAAATACAGATATTATAATACAAATATTTCATAAATGTATACATGTATGTGTGTGTATTTATCTATGCATATAAATATGCACAGCACACACACGTTATGTAAACACAAACTTTTATGTTGGATGTGATTAATCGTGAATAATCGATTTGACAACACTCGATTAATCGATTTAACAGCACTCATTTTAAATTATCAATGCTTTAGCAATACTGCTGTACATTTAGGGTTAAGGCACTTTTTTTTTTTCATGCACTGGTTAATTTTGAGATTTTGGGCTATTTGGCTTTTCATAATGTGTTATTTCAGACTAATAATTTTCTCAAAATTATTTTTCCCCTCATGCTCAGTCAGAAGAGTCAGAAATCTCTTTTGATACTTGAAATAAACTTCATCTAAAATATGAATTCAATTTTATTTCAGCTAGTTGACAGGCCAGTATTTCTCATTTTCATTTAATTTACCTTGATGTACTAAAATAACTAAAACTAAAACTGAAATAAAAATCTGTTCAAAATATAAACATATTTTTAAAAGAATGAATGAAAAGAAAGAAGAATGAAGAAAAATGACAAAAATCCAACAAAATTAAAGCTGAAAATATGAATACAAATATTTTAAAATATTAATAAAACAATAATAGTATCTCAATAATACTAAAATAAGTCTTTACAGTTTTATTAATATTTGTATTCTGAACATCTTATAGAGTTTGTTCCTATGTCTGTCACCTGATTTATTGTTTAACATTTTATTTCTAAAAACATGGTGAGTTTTTTGTATTTATTTATTTTTGACTATTTTATTATTTATTTTTTGACACTAATATGCCAACAAAATTAACCCTTTAACTGTCACTCTTGAACATAGACAGGAAAATGCACTATCCAAAGTTAAATGTTTATAATTCATGAACGAAAACATTTTGTAATATGATTTTGATGTACAATTTCCATGGTAATGCAGTGTCTGATTTTAAAATGGTTTTTAAAGGATGAATTTTTAAGTTTTCAGGTGATATATAATTTCTTAAGATTTCTATTGTGGCAACAGAGCAAGTCTTTTTGTGACAAAGGTCAGAACTCCTGTTATGATGTAGATTTTTGAGGTGCACTCGTCATAAATTAATCTATTACTTTTAAAATATCTATTTAGGAGTCTTAGACCTTCCCAACGACATATAGTTTGTCATGATTAGATTATGATTTATTTGTAATATGGTGAAATAAACAGGCGTCCCACAGAGGGGATGGTGACAGTTAAAGGGTTAAGATTTTTGGAAATAGATTAGATAATTAATTAGATAAACATTACATTTCATTTAACTTTTAATAAAAAAGCAATTCTTAATGTGATCAGTCAACCAGGGAGATATTTTTACTGTTGGTTTACTATTGGTGAATTTTAAAATACATTTTAATAAAACTCTATTTCACCTGGGTTGTCTTGCCTTAAATTTGAAAATATGAAATAAGTGTATTTTAAAGGACCGGTTCATCCAGAAATGAAAATTCTGTCATCATTTACTCACCCTTATATCTTTATAAACCTATTTTGTTGTCGTCAATGAAAGTCTATGGTGTCCACTGTTGTTTTGGACCCAATTGACTAAATGCATGGACAAAAACAGTTGAAACTTTTTCAATTTGTGTTTTACAGAAAGAAAGTCATAAAGGTCTGGAACAACATAAGGTTGAGTAAATGATACCAGATTTTTTATTTTGGGGTGAACTATCCTGAGAGTATCAGCGCTGGTGTTTCCGCATGTCTTTCTCATTCCATTTCGAGAACTGGATGAACCTCAAATGTGTTTTAATTAGACCTGCAGATGGGGAAACTGAGAGACAGACAGACAGAGGCAGAGACAGCAAGACTGCTTTAATCAACAGCCCTTCAGGCAGTGCGTGTCTGTTTCACCCAAGTGGAGGAAAAATCCCCTCTGATCTCACTCCCATCATTCCCTTGTTCTCTCTCAGCACCTCTTTTCTATCTCTCTCCCCCATCACTCTTTCTTTCACCACCAAGCCGTGAATCTTTTTCAATTTACCACATAATTTTACTGAATGAAGGTTTCCCTGCCTTAAAAACAGCATACAGTTCAGTCTGAGTGCATGGTCTTAAAAACAAACTATTATTTGTCTTTGTTAATTGACCTGTAGGATTATGCTGGGTAAAACAGAAATTCACCAGTCCAAATTTGAGTCCAAATATATATAAATTCCACTTTATGTAGTTCTGGCTGTGTATATATACATGTGCTCAGAAGTCTTTCAGTCAGTTAGATCTGACACATGCCAACTTGTGACCCTCACCTGGTCCCTCATTCAACTTTCCTAGTCTTTCCTTCCTTTCCGTTCTTTCTGTCATTCACTCCTGTTATTTATCTCCTGTCTCCTTCCTTCTTTTCCTTTAAACTTTAGTCTCAAACACACACGCTCTCTCTCTCATATGGGCTTTTGCCCAACGTAAATAATTCCTCAATGTCTCTGCAGAGTTGACAGGTTGAGAGACGTGCGTATGAGGTGATGAACTCTTGCTTAACGCTTAGCGAGTCTGATCCAACGGAGGTCAAAGGAGGCTCAGTGCAGATTCAATTTAGATTACCACCACAGGCAGCTATTGTTTTAACTTGAAACACAATCTGAGTCGTCTGATGGAAAAAAAGAGACAGAAGTTCAAGGCTATATATCTGTTGTGACAGAAAGTAATTGGTGGTTTCACAAGTGTTTAATATAAGCAACACTGATAAAGTACTACTTCTGATTGCCAAGTATTTGGATGTTACAGATACTTCCTATTTCATAGTGAAGCTGAAAGTGTAATAAATTGATTCAGTGATGTTTTCATAAGGGTTTTCAAAGGCTCATTATCATTATCTAACAACCACCTAGAACACCCTTTTTGTCCTACATATTTTCTGAATTTGCTCATCTAATAAAGCATCCTGAATGAACAAATGTAAATGCATTGATTATGTATTTAATGATTTAATAATGATGTTTAATTCCACTAATCATACAGAATAGCTCACTTTATTGTGGACAATACCCAGGGTGTTACTATGTAGTTACTAAGGCATCTTACATATTTTAGCACATTTTTATGTATTTTAGGCGTTCCAAGTGCTACTGCACAAGTCCACTTATAGATTCACATATAATGTACTCACCCCATTGTCATCCAAGATGTTCATGTCTTTCTTTCTTCAGTTGTAAAGAAATCATGTTTTTTGAGGAAAACATTTCAGCATTTTTTTTTCATATAATGGACTGATATGGTGCCCCGATTTTGAACTTCCAAAATGCAGTTTTAATGTGGCTTCAAACGATCCCAGCCGAGAAAGAAGGGTCTTATCTAGCGTAACAATTGGTTATTTTCATAAAAATAATACAATTTATCTACTTTTTAATGTCAAACGCTCGTCTTGTCTCACTCTGCCTAAACTGTTTTTGTCTTGGGTCATGACAGTTAGGGTATGTCAAAAAACTCCCATCTCATGTTCTCCCTCAACTTCAAAATCATCCTATATCGCTGTTTTACCTTTTTTGTTAAGTCTGTTTGATCTTCTTGGCATGATTACTTTGCAAAAACTGGGTCGGTACTTCTGCAGCGATGTAGGATGATTTTAAAATGATTTATGAAGTTGAGGGAGAAAATACGATTGGAGTTTTTCGACATACCCTAACTGTCTTGAGCCAGAATACACAGAGTTCAACGAGAGCAAGGCAAGAGGAGCATTTGAGAATAAAAAGTATTTAAATTTTATTTTGTTTATGAAAATAACCGATCGTTTCACTAGATAAGACCTTTCTTCCTCGGCTGGGATCGTTTACAACCGCATTGGGATCGCATGAAACCGCATTTAAACTGCATTTTGGAAGTTCAAAATCGGGGGCACCATATCAGTTTATTATAAAGAGAAAAATGCAGAAAGAAAGACATGAACATCTTGGACGACAATGGGGTGAGTACATTATATGTGAATTTTGTTTTGGAAGTGGACTTCTCCTTTAACACATTTCTATGGAGTTACTAAGTTGTTCTGAGTGATTTAGCACATTCCTATGCAGTTGCTAAGTTGTTCAAAGCATTTTTGCATATTTCTGTGCAGTTGCTAAGGTGTTCCAAGTTTTTCGCACATTTCTATGCAGTTGTTAAGATGTTCCGAGATTTTTTTACACATTTCTATGCTTTTGTTGAGCGTTCCAAGCATTTTTGCGCATTTCTATTCAAATGCTAAGGCATTCCAAGCAGTAACGTACATTTCTATGCCATTGCCAAGGCGTTGGGAGCGTTTTTGCACATTTCTATGAAATTGCTAGGACGTTCCTAGCACTTTTGCACATTTCTATGCAGTTACCAAGGCGTTCCGAGCAGTATTGCACATTTTTACGCAGTTGCCAAGGTGTTCCGAGTGTTTTCAAATTTTTCTATGCTGTTGCTAAGGCGTTCCATGTGTCTTCGCATTTCTATGCAGTAGCTAAGGTTTTCCGAACATTTTTGCGCATTTCTATTCAGTTACTAAGGCGTTCAGAGCATTATTGCACATTTCTATGCAGTTGCTAAGATGTTCTGAGCATTTTCACACATTTCTATGCAAATGCTAAGGTATTCCAAGCAGTAACGCACATTTCTATGCCGTTGCCAAGCCATTCGGAGTGTTTTTGCACGTTTCTATGTAGTTGCTAAGGCATTCCAAACGGTATTGCACATTTATATGCCATTGCCAAGACGTTCCGAGCATTTTCGCACATTTCCATGCAGTTGCTAAGGTGTTCAGAGCATTTCTGTGCATTTCTGTTCAGTTCCTAAGGCATTCTGAGCATTTCTGCACATTTTATGCAGCTGTTAAAGCATTACAAGCATTATTGCAAATTTCTATGTTCTGAGCATTTGAGTGGTTTCTACGTGGTTGCTTCAGCAGACATAATTGCTATGATATTCTGATTCCTCCTTCTTTATAAGTTTATTTTAACTAACAAAGTTGTACAATACTGTTCTAAGGTGTGACTTTTTAACTTACATTTTTCTCTGTCAACAAGTCTTTTCTTTATAGCTACTATATGCTTTCTGACCACCTGCTACTAGGTAAAAAGACCCGTTTGAGACCACCAGGGTAACCTGCAGTCACTACGGTTACCTCCCTACACCCCGGTATACTGCTTCTCAACACCCGGTATACAACACTAGCACAAGAGTGCAACAGTGCGGAACAGAACATCTGAGATTTAAGAGGACATTCTTTCTCCTTTTCTTTCTTTATCTCTCTCTCCAAATGTCCCTCTCCCCCACCTCTCCTTTTTCGTTCTTTCTTTCTCTCTATGGCACGTTTTCACTCAGTCTCTCAGTGTGGCATCTGACCTATCACACACTTCAGTGCCCCGTTCGGCTTGTGCTCAAAGCGAGGCTGACATGCTATTCAACATGTTCACATTCTAGACATATTAATGCACACTCATGCACTGATGCTAACACACTAACACACACATAATGACATAGGGGCCTGCTGTCTGTGTCTGTGTGTGGTTCTGGGATTAAATCACATTTGAGGACAAATGTTCCCACATCTGACTTATGTGTGCTCTGCTAAATTACCTCATTTCATTGCATGCTTCTCTCATGTCAAAAATCTGCAAAGGTAAAGCCCACGAGTGTCTGTTTGTGTGCATATATGTTGCATCCTGGGGCAATTCTGTACCTTTCAGCACCAGGTAATTAGTCTGAACCAACATGCTGTCCTGTTGTGTAAAGATAGAGAGACAAGAGGTATGTGTGTTTGTTATGTCCAATAAGTGTTTGTTTAAATAAGGAGTCAGTCATTTTATTTGTCAGTTGTGCAACAATACAGTAGAGCTTTATAGCTGGCATTCAAATGTGTTAAAGATTTAGATTCAGGTATAATTTATACAAGAATAGAAGTAAACAGTAAAAAATAAGACTATAAAGCAATATAAAGTTGTATGTGAAATTCTGGAAAATGAATTGGTAAAACTTATGTATAACAACAAGCAATAATCATAGTAATAAATACAAATTTTGAGTGTGTGCAAATGCTAAAAAAAAATGTATATGCCCACATATATTCCCCCTCCATAATTTCATAACTAAAGCCATAGCGGGACAGATGTCCATCATCTCAGTCTAACTAAGCGCACTCTGAATAGGCACAGTCTAACCCCCCGTCAAGACTAGCTGAGACCAGACTGACCTTTGACCTCTCACTAATTACATACGGCTAAGGCAGTGATGATGGCGCAAATCCACTATTTTCCAAACAAGTCGGTAATGGGGAACTTGGTAGTAGAGACACGGAACATGCTTTTAGTCTTCACTAGACTTATATTGTGTATGCTGAGAGATCAATCAGACAGACATGGAAATCATAATGCTGAATCGACAAATGTACACAAACGGCAGAACACTAATGACCTGCCATAATATACATTATAAACACAATCTGAAAACAGTAAGTTTGTATTTTGCATGAAGATATGCAGATGTTAAGTGCAAAGGGAAACAAAAGGCAAAACAATACATGCTGTTACTTAAATGATCAGCTGATTGAATTATTTTAAATAAAAAAACACTGTGGTATTTTAATGCATTCATCTTTCTGTCTGAATGCTTTCTAAAGCAGAATTTGTAAATAAACACAACACAGCATGACATAATTGTAAGCATAATGAGCTATACTAAATTTCCTTACATGAAAGTGTTTATCACTCTTTATTGTATTAAAACAAAAGGATGCTTCTTAGTTCATTCTAAACTCCTTGCACTGTCTTTGCCTATGCATTTCTCACAATTTCTCTTTAAAAATGTACATTTCCTGTCAGATTTAGTTACAAACAGGCTATGCAGAGCAGTATAGTAGATCAGAGGCCAAAAAGCATATGGGTCAAAGGTCAATGGCAAAAGATTTATGTTACACTGTATCTCATTTTTATTAACCAAACAGAGCACAGAGCAATATTTATATTTTAGCCCCCAGATGGCCCTCTTCACCATCTTATAACTAAAAATGAAGTCTTAAAGGTATAAGTGCTAATTAAGTTGTTCATTGTGGTTAAAATATGATTATAACAATTAACATGCTACATTTTAGGACATGTGCAGTGCACTTGATTTCAATTTCCTTTGTGATAAATGAACCAGAATATAAGCCGTTTAACATCTCCTTCTTGATGTTGACATTTTTGGATTTACAAAATCATTTTATTTCTGATATGAAAACATCATGTTATTTGCTGAATAAAACATGATGAGGTCATGTGACAGTTTGAAATGTATGTTACACAATGCAGAATTATTTTTAAAATACTGTTCTTTAAATACGAGTTGGTATTTCACAGGGTATATTGTGCAGTGCGCTGTTCCATTCCGGACATTCCTGATCCTGAGTCAGGTTATTTGACAGCTCTGCATGTCTTGACTGCATCTATGTGTATATATACATCATCCTCTTTGCCAAAGAACTTTCAAAATCTGACATGCACACAACGAAAATAGTTTAAGCATATTTTTGAGTTTCAAAACAAAAACCTTTTATTTTTAATCTCATACTTCTCTTGAGTATAAACATATTTCTCAACAGAAAGACATTAGCTATATTGAGTAAACATCAGTTGGATGGTGAAATGTCTGTTGTCTAAATGTCTAGATGTTCACATGGTGTTCTATGGAAGTGCGACCCTAGCAGCCTCAGCATGCTAGCTCATGCCTGGAGAAGAGTTTTTTCTTGCTAAGTGTTTCTTGTGCTGTCTTGTGAGGTGGTTCAATAATACTTGTGAGTATTACCACAAATATTGTGTTATGTCACCTTCAGCATACTAAATGCATTGACGGGAAATCCTATGAGTTTTAAAAATTATTTAATGTAAGATATCTGTGGTTCTGCAGTTCTTACAAAAGACTATATATATATATATATATATATATTGTAGTGTTAATATATAAATGAACACTATTTGTGACCCTGGACCACAAAACCAAAAAACCAAAAATCAAAATACTGAGAAAATCACCTTTAAAGTTGTCCAAATGAAGTTTTCAGCAATGCATATTACAAATTAAAAATTAGGTTTTGAAATATTTATAGGAAATTTACAAATTACCTTCATGGAACATGATGTTTACTTAATATCCTAATGATTTTTGGCATAAAAGAATAATTTATCATTTTGACCCAAAAATAGTATTTTCAGCAATTGCTACAAATACCCGTGTGACTTATGACTGGTTTTGTGGTCCAGGGTCATATTTAAATATACTATGTGCCTATTTGCACTATTTACATTCTATAAATACTGCTAAATAAATATTAATAAATATTTTTAATAAATGTATAAATATTGCACTATTTGCTTATACAAATATATATATATATATATATATATATATATATATTTATATANATACTGCTAAATAAATATTAATAAATATTTTTAATAAATGTATAAATATTGCACTATTTGCTTATACAAATATATATATATATATATATATATATATTTATATATATATTTATATAGCACATTTTTAGATCAATACATTTATTTAGCATATATTTAGCAGCATTATATATATAACTCTTTTACACATATATAATTTATAATATTATGTACTATTATAAATACACTGATTAAAAGTGTATACACACACACACACACACGTGTTAAATTTAAAATATGTTGTGAATATTAACAAATATATGCAAAATAAATGTATACATATTGCACCATTTGTTTATATTTATATATTGTTTTATATGTATGTTTTATAGTACATATAAAAAAAGATTTTAATTGTATGATCATTCATTATCACAAATAAACTGATTATAATTAACATTTTAAACACTATATATATATATATTTAGTTGTATACATTTATTTAGTATATATATATATATATATATAATTGCATTATAGTTATATAATATATAATATTATAATGTACTAATTTAAATACACCAATTGAAACTGTATACACACACACATATACATGTATTAAATGTTATTAAAATATGTATTGAATATTTCTAAAATATGCTAAATAAATGTATACAAATGTATACAACTCTTTGTATTGTTTTTTCCCTCTTGTGCCCATATATGGTTTTCCTGTTCCTGCCCTCGTTATGTCATTATGAGTTAACCTTGTATCACCTGTGTCTTAATTAAGTTTATTGTAATCACCTGTCTTTATAAGTTAGTTTCAGTTCAGCGTTTGTCGTCCGCTTTCGTCTGCGTGTACGTGTGTTCCTGCCCTGCTTGTTGATTTACCTGTTTGGAATATATGACTTTTGATTTCATTGACCTTCATCTTCGTGCTTGTCCTTCACATGTAGTTGTGATGGAAGACTGGACCTATAAAAAAGTTAGCGGCGTGTTTACCCCACGTTTTGATCAGAGTTTATTTATTTTTTAGTTTTTTCCTTTATGAATGATCCTGCTGGAGCAGGGGGAACACTCTCTCAAAGACCACACTGAGGATTTGTGTTTCTGGACTACTACACGCTCTACCCGGACAACTGCATCTGCTCTTTCTATTTTGCTAGACTGAACACCACCACACGAGCGCAGTTGTCCGGGGAGGGTCCTTGAGAGAGCCTCGCCATCTTCATTGAGTGGGTGCTTGTGTCCTGCGAGTCATCGTTGACTGTGGACTATGCGGACGACAACACCAGCACCACTCCTGACTCAGTGCCCAGCCCACCATCACAACAAAGCCTGTTGCTTAGGAGATCACAGTGGGGCGTGAGGCCGCGGAAGGAAGCCCTGCCCACTGCACTGCCGCTGGGGGTGAGCAAACACTGGAGATTTAATTGACTTTGTTTGTGAATTACCAATCCTTCTTCCGTCATCATCTGAACTATTGAACTGGGAAGAAATCCCACCCAACCTCCCTCTCCCGCCACTTCTCATTGACCGGTTCCCTGCCTCAACGCCCATTCTGCTGGATCCTGTCAGCCCCTTTGCTCACCCTCAGCCCACCATCTGTGGCATGGGCTTGCCGCTGGTCTGCCCATCTCCAGCTCAACTGGCGTTGAGTCTGGAAGATCCCTCGACTCCGCCTCCAGCCTCCGGGCCCAGACTCCGCCTCAGTCCTGCGACCCAGCGGCTCCACCATGGCTTCCAGCTCCCTCGTCTCCATCGGAGCCCATCAGTCCAGCTCCACCGAGCTCCCTCGTCCCTCCGGCTCCGCCTTGGTCAGTCGCCCCCCTACCTCCACCTTGGGACTACACTCCTCCGGCTGCGCCTTGTCCTTTCGTCCCTCCGGCTCTGTTGGGCTCCTCCTTCCCTCCAGCTCCACCTCAGTCCTCTGTCGCTCTGGCTCCGCCGCAGCCTTCTGGATCTACGTCTTGGTCGCCGAAGCCACCTGCTCCGCCTTGGCCCTCCGGATCCTCTGCTTCGCCCTGGCTTGTCGACTCTCAGTCTCCGCCTCGGGCTCCACCGTCGGTCAGTGCTCCACCATGGCTCCTCTCTCCGTCGGCTCCACCGTGGGCCACCATCATGGCTGCGGCCTGGATCCCACCTGGCTCCTCCTGCTCCAAGTCCCTCCTGTCTTCTCCCTGGCTCCTCCCTCCGTCTGATCCGCCCTGGACCCTTCTGTCTCCTCCTTGGCTCCTCCCTCCATCACCTCCTTGGACCCTGTTTATCGTCCTCCTCCCTGGAGTCCGTCCTCCATCAGAGCCTCCTCTGGCACTGACTTCCTGCCAGCCCTTCACCGTCTCATGTCACCATCCCACATCCACTTCTTTGTCCTCCTCCCAAGTCCCCCTCCGTCCCTCCCTTTTTTCCACCCCTTTCCCGGAAGGCGCGAACTGTCACACCCCTGACCTCTTTGTATTGGTTTTTCCCTCTTGTGCCCACATATGGTTTTCCTGTTCCTGCCCTCGTTATGTCATTATGAGTTAACCTTGTATCACCTGTGTCTTAATTAAGTTCATTGTAATCACCTGTCTTTATAAGTTTCAGTTCAGCGTTTGTTGTCCAATCTCGTCTATGTGTACGTGTGTTCCTGCCCTGCTTGTTGATTCACCCGTTTGGAATATATTAAAGACTTTTAATTTCATTGACCTTTGTCTTTGTGCTTGTCCTTCACACGTAGTTGTGACAGCACCATTTGATTATATATATTTGTTTTAAATGTATATTTTATGGTACATAAAAAGATTATAATTATATAATCATTTATCATTATAACTAAACTGATTATACTTAACATGTATACAACTTCAATTCAATAAAATTCAATATTTCTAAATGTATACTAAATGTATACATATTGCACAATTTCCTTATATATATATGTATACAAAAAGCTTAGAATTAAATAATTCATTATTTACACTACATGCGTGTGTGTGTGTATATATATATATATATATATATATATATGCTAAATAAATGTATAATTTTGGTATATTTATTATTGAATGATATATATTTTTTTAATGTAAATATAAANTGTGTGTGTATATATATATATATATATATATATATATATGCTAAATAAATGTATAATTTTGGTATATTTATTATTGAATGATATATATTTTTTTAATGTAAATATAAACTTATTTGCTTAGAATTAGAACTGCTGACATGACATTGTTTTATGTCTCTTAAATTCCTTCATGCTTATTCCTTAACTCTTTTAGCCCTTATTGATTGATTAGTTATCTCTGTTCTCCTCTCTCCATCTTGGACCACATCCTTTTGTCCTAAAAGAAAGTGTGGTTGACCAATTAGGCTAATTTTGCAAATGTTTAATTGCATTAAATGGGGGAGTAGGGCCTACTGGATCTGGTTTGTCCGTATCAGCAGATTTTATCTATGCAGAATTCAAGACATCAGCTATTCCTGTGGAGCTCCCTACAGGCCGCGGCGCACACTTAGACAATCACACAGATCTGAATGAGAATCAATCCCACAATTCCACCTTCCACAATGACCAACCAATTAACCCTCAGTAAATATTTACCAAAACTGAGACGAGAAGCTCCTTAACTCAAACTAAACTGAGCCGGTCAATGTGAGAATGTTGAATGATTATCAGCTCACTCAACTCCTGCCATGTTAAGACAAGATAAGCACGCTTAACTTTAACTCCGCTGAAGGACGCTGTAGATTACTTCGAAGAAGCACTGAATAAAACAACACACTTTTCTAAGTAATTTGACTGGTGGTGTCATCAACAACAGTTTGAGATAAAGATAAAAACAAAGCGAGAAAGTACAGTCTAGAACTACAGTTCAATAGTTGTCAAACCACATCATCTGCAATAGATAATTGGTTTGTGGAAATAATCCTGTCAATCCTCCACCCTTTTGAAATCCAGGGCCGTACAGCACAAACAACCGTCCCTGTGAAAGCGATTCAGCAATCGGGGTTTTTTATTCAAACTTACACAAACAGTCCGTGACAAGTGCACTGTTTAAATAGTGAGCCCTCACCAGAATATGCCATTATCTTCTGTTGTTCCTGAGGTCATAAACTCTGAGCTTCACGCTCATCGGAGACTAATTACCATCATGGCATGAGTCTGTAAGAGAAGCCAAAGAGATCCTCCGAATCGCTCAGTGCAGTGGGAGAAGGAAACAGGCCTTGGGGCAGGCATGAGTAGTGTTGTGTAATTGCTTGTAATTAGTGTAATTAAAGGCAGTGGTGTCGGAGTGAGAGCAGAGGTTAGAGTCAGGTACGCACAGGTAAGGGGGGGAAGGGGTGAGGATGTTTTTCAAATTCAGTCGACCACAAAGCTCTGGAAACACTGGTACCGTGCCAAATGACAACAGCGTCTGGAGCTTAATACGTGTGCGTGTGGGTGGACTGTTCGCTTGTGGGGGTTTGTGTATATAGCATATCTAATATAATCATCAAAGGTGTTATTAATTCACGGCTTGATTCTGTTTCACTATCTTTGTTGTCACAGTTTATTTTAGCAACATATGCTCAGCCGTGCATTAATACCAGCGATCCAACAGATGCCAAATAGTTACACTATGTTTTCTCTTACAGGGAAAATTGAAAAAAAAAAATTTAAATCTAATGCAGGTATCTTTCTGACACACCAACAACAACAACAAAAGTGTTACTGTTTGCTGGGTGGTAACAGGGTGAGCATGTTATATTTGTTGCTCTGGCAGGTTTTTACCCATGGTCTGCTGATGTAAGGAACCTCAGTTTTGATGACTTGAGGATACTTGTTGTTAAGAGAGAGATGCCTAAGGAACCGGGTCAAGGGGCAAGGGTTATTGGGGTGAGGACAGAGAAATGAATGATAAGGTAAGATTGATGAGGTTATTCTGCTGATGTAACACATTTAATGATTGTTTAATGTGGGGGGGAATGGAAAGAAATTGAAAATAAATAAATAAATAAATAAATAATTCACCAACCTAAATGATTAAAGCTTTATGGTCATGTGTCCAAAACATATATGTGACTCTAGACCACAAAACTATTCATAAGTAGCACGGCTATATTTGTAGCAATAGCCAACAATACAATTGATTTTTCTTTTATGCCAAAAATCATTAGGATATTAAATAAAGATCAATATATCAAAACTTGATAAACCCTCAGATTCCAGATTTTCAAATTGTATCTCGGCCAAATATTTAAAAAATGATCCTTATGACTGGTTTTGTGGTCCAGGGTCACATACTGCATATTGGTGTATTTGACAACAAATACCATTCAAACTTTTGGGATTGGCATGTTTTGATGGTTTTGAAAGAAGTGTTATTCTCACCAAGGCAGCATTTATCAATTAATCAAAAAATCAGTCAAAACAGTAATACTGTGAAATATTAAACTTTTCTATTTTTATATTTTTTTAATCTAATTTATTCCAGCAGCCATTACTGCATGTCTTCAGAGTCACATGATCCTTCAGGAATCATTCTAATATGCTGATTTGTGATCCTTAAGCATTTCAAATTATTATCAACATTATTAGCTGTTCTGCTTAATATTTTGAAGCAGGATAGATTTTTTAAAAGAACAGTATTTATTTAAAACAGAAAGATCAGGAAAATGAAATGTGAAAGCACTGGAATATTTTTTTCCTCCCATCTCGTAGTATTTATTCCCTTTATGTATTCCGTAGTACACATCATTTCCTTTCTGAACACTTTGTAATAGTGTTTTCACAATGCATCAGTCGGCTATATTGGTGGCACTGAATGTAAACAATGCCACTGAACCAAACTAAACTTGCATTATTTGCTGATTATTGCTGCTAAAAATGGTCAATTGTTGTCATGTTTTAGGCTGTATTAATCAGTCGGACCAGGAAAAACATTTGGAGTACCATAGCCTGCCAAAAATTACAACAAATCAAGGAGAAGAGTGCAAAAAAAAACTGTCTGATGAACAAAATGTGTTTGTGGTTGGCCAAACTGAATCAGGATTTCCAGGGCAAGAATCTTGACAACATTTGTGTTTGTTCTTATCATTTCTGGTCAGGTAGGTGAAATATTAGGCTAATGTTTTAACTAATACAGCTCGTACGTATCTTTACCACCTATTAACTTTAGTTTGTCAAAATGCTCTTCCCATGCTTTTTTCCCATGGTTTGGACAGCATAAATTAGCAGAAAACGTATTTAGTAGTACATTTACCATGCAATCCATGCTGTAGTTTACATCCAAGTACCTCCAATACGGCCACGCTTCCGGGTAACTGACCAAACCCTGACGCAAGTGTAAACCCTCTATTCAAATTCATTATATATCACTAGATTCCATAAATGATGTTTATGTAAAGATCTATATTATAATGATTTATAGAACAACTATAACCACCAGGCCACATGTATCTAAACCGTCACCTCACTCTTGACGTGCAGACCTTTACTTTTCTGCTCAGGTTCTTCTTTTTTTTCTCTCTCCGTCCCTTTTTACTCGATCAGTCTTACGGCAAACAGAAGCGGTGTCACCTAAATTCTGTCAAACGCCTCTCTTTACACAAGCTCAATTTCTAATCCAATTCTAACAGACAAACACATACTCTCACACTCATCACAGATTAAGTCAGGAGGGTTAAATTCCCCTAAGTTTGTTTAGCCTAATGAGCATGTAGCAGTTTATCTGGGAGTATAATGAACCCCCTGCTGCTCCACAACCAACAGGAGTTTCATCTCACTGATAAGACACATTTGACACCACAATGAGCTCAAGGTACTTTTTTGTTGTACACACACCTTCAATAAACCCATTCCAACGCTTAAGTCTCACAGTAACATTCTTAGGCTTAAGATCTTACCGAGAAGTGTATGTATCAACCATTAAATAAGTACATTTGTGACCCTGGACCACCAGTCTTAAGTAGCACTGGTATATTTGTAGCAATAGCCACAAATACATTGTATGGGTGAAAATTACATTTTTCTTTTATGCCAAAAATCATTAGGATATTAATTAAAGATCAGGTTCCATGAATATATTTCATGAATTTCCTACCGTAAATATATTAAAACTTTTCAAATAGTTGTATCTCCGGCAAATATCATCCTATCCTAACAGACCATACGTCAATGGAAAGCTTATTTATTCATAATGTATAAATCTCAATTTCAAAAATGTGACCCTTAAGACTGGTTTTATACAAGAGCTGCAGTATTTTTTAACAGTCAAGCTACTGTTTTCATCGTGCGTGTATCAAATATGATACAGTAGGCTTTACAGGGTTAATATCCATCAGATCATGGCTCAGCTTTTCATCAGAAACACTGCAACCAATAAGCCTGTATGACTCAGTACATTACACACAATGCTCCAGTTTTATGTTTGTTGTGCTCATTTCTAACTAGCATGGTGATTGTAATCATAGCATACAGCTTCTATAAACAAACACACGTATTGCTATTACCTTAACCCTAGTAACGCCTGATGAAGACTATGTAGTCTGAGCCGGAGGCTTAAGCATCGAGACAGCTGGGCATTAAATGCTGGCACACCCCGGCACACCTGTCTAACTGATAGCGGGCCTCTCGCGGACACTTCGTGAGAACTGTGGTTTTTAGGTGAGAGGAGATACACATCAGATCTTGTCTGCTAAGAAGCAGTGCAGGTGACAGGTATAGTTTCTCACCTGAGTGGCCTGCAGTTGAATAGGCCACTATACGCGTCTATAGGGCTCGACACCTTTGGCAATGCTAGTGATACTCTCACAGGTGCGTGTTCACACACTGAAACACAGCGTGTTCATTTACACTTAATCATTGATGGCTGTGAATGGGTGGAGTAGAGAGCGCTTTCGATCGCCTGCAGTTGTGTGTGAGCCAAAAAGAAACTAAAAGATGTTCCTGCTGGTCATTATTTGCTTGTAAGATTGACAGGTGTGTATCGCGCGATATTGAGATCTAAAACACACATACACACACACAAGGTCACCAACGCACTTCACTAAGATGTCAATCATTTCGAATCAGGCCGTTCTGGGACTGGACCCTCCAGTCGACCCCCAGCTGAAAAAAGCCCGCCCTGCATCTGCCCCCCAATGGAGTCTGATTGACAGCTTGACTATGAGGATTGATGGTGTATTGAGAGACCCCCCCCCCACACCCTCCTTCCCATACTTTGCCCTGTCAATGCACCAGGCGCTTGGTACATCAATGCTAAAGTAATTAGCCAGCGGTAGTCATATTTCTCAGTCTGGGAGTTCCCTGAGTCTGAATAACTACCATAAATCATACTGAGTGACACTGACACAGAGAATAAAAGCCGGCCTGCCACACTCTCAGACTGTATGCCATTTAACCAGGGAAAAGAAGTTGTGTAATGCTCTCTCGACTCTTACATGCCCTCATTCTCTCTATCCTCAAATTATAGTCTGTTATTCTTTCTTCTTCAAAGGAGTAGTTGAACCAAAATTTGAGAGGTTTACTCACCCTAATGTCATTCTAAACCCATAAGTCTTATATCTTACAAAAGCTGATTTTTTTTTAAGAAAGTGGCAGGTCTTTGAAATATAATGAAAGTGAATGGGGTTGTCAAGCTCTAATATGACACACACACACACACTAAAAAAAAACCATCTTACAGACACCACATGACTCATGATCTATATTCAGAGTTTTATGAAGTCACAAAATAGCTTTATGTGACAAAACTGAAGCTGTTATTCACTGAAACTGATGAGTTCATTAAGCTCTGATTATGTTATGTTATTTTTCTGTATGTGAAATCCAATCATTTCTATAGGAATCCACACAGTATGATATATTGTGTAATGGTGAAAGAGTGCCATGCAGATTTCGCAAGAGGTTTAAGTTGGTCACACGAATTGATCGTGTTTAGAAAGCTGATTCATACATCGCTACACTATTGACAATAGACAATGGACCACAGAAAATTTGACTGCACCTTTAGAGCTTACAAGAAAAGTAGTGACGTCTGATTTGTGAATGAATCGTTCGGTAACACTTTAGAATACAGTTCCGTCATTAGTGAATAACTACACGGGAACAAATGACTAATGCACTATTAACATACTAGTAGCTACTATTGACTAACAAGAAATTCTGATTAACGAATCAGTAAGTAATAGTGCTTAGTTGAAAGTGGTAGTTCACTATTAACTAATCAGTAGCTACTATTTTTTCATAGCTCCCAAAGAACTACTATGTACAGGTTCATAATTAATGTAAATGATTATAATTAATTCTACAGTAAAGATCATAGTAACCCACTAGTAATTATAACAGTCTCTGGTTTAACCAACTCAATACCAAATACTTCAGAAGGAACTACTAATTTTTTGGATCCGTATTCTAAAGTGAAGATCATGATAATTCTCTAGTAATGACTGAAATCATTGTAAGCTATTGAGGTATATGTAAGGTTTTGGATAGTAATGACTCAAGTGTTACTACATCCTTCTAAAGGAATTCATAATTATTTGGATCCTTATTCTAAAGTGAAGGTCATGGTAACCCACTAGTAACGACTCAAGTGTTACCAAAGCCATCGGAAGTATGACTATCCAGAACTATACAAAAACCTCAATAGTTTTTAATGACTTTAGTCATTACTAAGGAGTTATCACGATCTTCACTTTAGAATACAGATCCAAATAATTAGTAATTCCTTCTGAAGTATTTGGTAATACCTGAGTCATTACTAGTGGGTTACCATGATCTTCACTTTAGAATTAATTATACATTTTGCATTATTTACATTAATCATGAACATGTATATAGTAGTTTTTAGTAGTTCTCTGGAAGATATGAAAAAAATAGTAGTTATTGATTAGCGAATAGTGAACTACCATTTTCAACTGAGTGCTATGACTTATTGATTCGTTAATCAGCGTTTATTGTTAGTTAATAGTAGTACTAGAATGTTAATAGTGCATTACTCATTTGTTCCTGTGTAGTTATTCATTAATGATGGAACTGTATTCTAAAGTGTTACCAATCGTTCTTTTGAGTTGGTTTATGCAGTTTACAAACTGATTCGTTCATGAATTGAACTGATCTGGTTCTTGAGTTGATTCAATGAATCACAGCTGAATGAGGATTTAGTGATTTTGTCACAGAAAGATATCATACTTAGCTTGAGAAGACTGGTGTTTTTAGTGTATCTTTTTTGAAGTTTGAGTTTCATTATGTGTCATTAAAGGAGAAGTCCACATTCAGAACACAAATTTACAGATAATTTACTCACCCCTTGTCATCCAAGATGTTCATGTCTTTCTTTCTACAGTCGATAAGAAATTATGTTTCTTGAGGAAAACATTCCCGAATTTTTCTCCATATATGGTGCCCCCAAGTTTGAATTCCAAAATGCAGTTTAAATGCAGCTTCAAATGGCTCTTAATGATCCCAGGAGGAAAGGTCTTATCTAGCGAAACGATCTGTCATTTTTTAAACAAATTGATGATTTATTTACTTTTTAACCTTAAACGATCGTCTTGTCTCATCTCTGCGATGCGCATGCATAGTCTGTGTAATCTGGGTCAATACAGTTAGGGTTTGTCGAAAAACTCCCGTCCCGTTCTTCTTCAACGCCAAAATCGTCCTACATCGCTGTTTTACCTTTTTTTAATCTTTTTTGCGTGTTCACTTCGTAAACACTGGATCGGTACTTCTGCAGCGATGTAGGATGATTTTAAAGTTGGGAAAGAAAACGAGACAAGAGTTTTTCGACATACCCTAACTGTATTGACCGTATTGAACAGGAAAAAACAGAGTTAACACAGACTTACACAAAATGAGCTTTTAAGATTAAAAAGTATATAAATTGTCAATTTGTTTTGAAAATGACCGATCTTCTTTTGAAAAAGACCCTTCTTCCTAGGCTGGGACCGTTTAGAGCCCTTTGAAGCTGCATGTAAACTGCATTTTGGAAACTTGGGGGCACCATTGAAGTCCACTATATGGAGAAAAATTCGGGAATTTCAATTTCTTGTCGACTGAAGAAAGAAAGACATGAACATCTTGGATGACAAGGGGGTGAGTAAATTATCTGTAAACTTTCTGGAAGTGGACTTCTCCTTTAATATATTCTACTTGTTGTTCCATAGAATAAATAAAGTCATACCGGTTGTGAGGGTGAGTAAATGATGACAGAATTTTCATTGCGCAACAAATTAATCCTTTAACTAAAAAAGAAAGTGAGTGTAAGAGCAAGAGGAATGTGTTGAATGGGTGCGTGTGAGTGACCCCCCATTGAGCGTTTCTCTTTTAAATGTATTTCTTGCAGTAATTGTTTTGACGGTTTTTAAATAGCTTTTGAGCTTCTGTCTGAATAGGCTGACTGAGTCAGCAGGGTTTTTTGGGAGCCTGACCTGTCTGCGTTGCTAAAGGTTTGGTAGCTAAGGAGAGTCCCGGGAATCTCATGCATAGACAGACAGAGAGTGGAGTCTTCCTTTTAGAATAACATTCACTTAGCACAGCGAAACTTGTTGGTCAGCCGTTAGAATAGATATGGCAGTTGTAGTGTAATCCGTAGCTGGCGGTTTACTAAAAAAAATAGCTGATGTATGAGAGTTTGGAGAAGAGCGAATATCATTGATGCAATGTCTGGATATTTATTCAATTCAAGATTTTAGGTTAGATTTATGTTACATATTTATATTATTTAAAATATAAAATGTAACATAGAGTACCATCCAAAATTTTGGGGTCAGTAAGATTTACTTTTTTCTTTTCTATTGAACTTTATTGAACTAAATATCATATATTTTCATTTAGTACTGCCCTTCAGAAGTTACGGAAGATAATTACGTTTCCCAGAAGACAAAATAAGTTAAATTTAGCCTGATCTTCAAGTTCCAAAAGTTTTCACCCCCGACTCTGAATGCATCGTTTTTGCTTCTGAAGCATCAGTGAGCATTTGAACCTTCTGTAATAGTTGCATATGAGTCCCTCAGTTGTCCTTAGTGTGAAAAGATGGATCTCAACATCATTCAGTCATTGTTGGAAAGGGTTCAAACACACAAAAATGCTGAAAAACCAAAGAATTTGTGGAACCCAAAGGATTTTTCTAAAGAACAGTGGGCAGTTTAACTGTTCAGGACAAACAAGGGACTTATGAACAACTATCACTAAAAAAAAACAAAAAAAAAAACAGCTGTGGATTATTCAGGTAACAACTCAGTATTAAGAATCAAGTGTATGTAAACTTTTAAACGGGGTCATTTTTATTAATTCAGCTATTATTTTCTCATGTTGACTATATGTAAATGTCTTTTATGTGAAATATCTTATTTAGGTCAGTACTAAATAAAATCTAACATCCCTTTTTATTTTTGTACATAAACTTTTGACTTCAACTGTAGATGTTTTTCTAAAGAGCTGCTAATAAGTAGCATAAGAACTACAACAAAAGTTTTTGTGGAACTTTAAAAGCACTCTCCTATGACATCAGAATGTAAAGCACCGTTTGGTTCTAATTGGAACCCAAGGTTGATCAGTCCATGAATCAGTGCAACTAAGTGCCTCTTTCTTCCCTGTGTGCTCATTCTCTATGCCACAAATGCGAATATAATGGATCAGTCAAAGCATGGTTAAGGATTTTACCGAGAGCATCCGAATGCTGCTGATGGATTAGCTCTACGTGGAACGGCCCTTCGCTCTCAGATCCGAGATGCTGATCTGCCTTCGATTGACTCTCATTCCGTAGAAGCTCATTCATCTGTCTCTGTAACAGAGAGCCACATGTGTGTAATGTGAGTTTGAATGTGAAAGGACAGCAGATAAATCCAGTTAGCTGTGATTAGATTACACTAGGCTAGAATGAATGGGATCAGTTGGAGAGGTGACAGAGAAAGGAGGGGGGGAAAACCACACAGACCCCTTTAACTCAATCCATTAGAGTACAACGACATATTCATTAAGTCAGGCCAGCCCAGGACTGTGGTTTAAAATGAGCTGCGGTCCCCCCTCCTACTGCTTTTCCTTTAAAAACTTCCTTCCTTTTCTCTTTCATATTGATGGTCATGGAGAGGGCTTAAAGGTGACCGTGGTGGGGGTTTTGTGTGTGTCGGTGTGTGTGTGTGTGTGTAGCCTACCTTTCTATAGGTTTCCTCCTGACTTTTACAAATCCGATACTGAGTTTTCTCTCTCTGACCAGTATGATCTTTAATCCGACCACTTAAAATGGCTCAGTCTTTTTTCCCATGAATTAAAACACATAAGATGATGAAACAAACTGTCATTCAGTCATTCTATAAACACTAACGAGTTCGACTAAACTTGCCTGTTGGTGATTCATGAGGGAAATCTGTATTTTAATCTGATGTCATGTTAAAAAGGATATCGCAGGTGTGTTCAATTCAATAGAGATCTTCTATCAAAACACTAATAAATCCCGTATAATTAGTTGTGTTAAAGCTCAAATGATCTTTAACTATTTTCAGATATGTAATTAAAACAATTACCTTGTTGAAGAAATACCAGAGGTATTTGGACTCCTTAACTTATTCTACTTTTAACTTAAGTAGTGACTTTAAAACGAATTGGAGGGTTTAACTGAATTGAGTTCTTTATTGCAGTCCAGCCCTGTCATTCACCACAGGAAACTCCTGTCAGCAGGGAGGCGGGATGTTGAGTGATTGGCGTTTTGGCCATCCAGACAACTTCCTCTGGTCTGAGGAAGAACATTAAAATGTCTGGGTCAAAATAACCTGCCTCTCGTACTCCTTAACCTGCTTTCGAGACAATTTCTTTCCATTAGATCCTCTAGAAAAATCATCTAAAGATATAAAAGTAAGTTATATTAAGTATAATACTTTTTTCAATTTATTCAATATATGTGTGTACACTTGTATATAAATACATATACACACACATTCATCTCATTTTCTATATTGTTGTCTATTATTGTTTACATCCTTAATGTGAGAAAACAATAATGGAAGAACTTATTTAACTTATTTTGATTATTTTAGTACAATCTTTGGCATATGTAAAGTAGGCTGGAGTGTAGGGGGGGTTGGAAAGACATCAAATTCACACTCGTCAGAAATACATTCCAGACAGTGTGTGTCTGTGCAAAGGCTTGTGTGATATATTCCTGGGTACCTCCTACTGCAGCTAAGAGTGAATGTTCAGACAGCTGGAACATTAGACATTCCGACAATATATTTCCTCTTATATATGATAAATGTGGGTGTGTATGTGTGTGTTTCCCATTTTCAAGTCAAGCTGTGATATGTGATCTGCTCAGGAGTATAAATCAAGTCCTTTCTTTCTGACAGATACACACATACTAGCACAGTGATGCTCAACTGGTGGGTCACAGGTCTATTCTAATGAATATATGCAATATATTATATGTATGCAACTCATATGCAACTATTACAGAAGGTTCAAACGCTCACTGATGCTTCAGAAGGAAAAACGATGCATTAAGAGCCAGGGGTGTAAACTTTTGAACAGAATGAGGATGTGTACACTTTTCTTATTTTGTCTAAATATCATATTTTTTTCATTTAGTACTGCCCTTCAGAAGTTACAGAAGATAAAATAAGTTAAATTTACTCTGATCTTCAAAGTCCAAAAGTTTTCACCCCCGCCTTAAAGCATCGTTTTTCCTTCTGAAGCATTAGTGAGCGTTTGAACCTTTTGTAATAGTTGCATACGAGTCCCTCAGTTGTCCTCTGTGTAAAAAGACGGATCTCAAAATTATAATTCAGGTAACAACACAGAATCAAGTGTGTGTAAACTTTTGAACAGGGTCATTTTTATAAATTCAACTATTATTTTCTCTTGTGCACTATATGTAAACGTCTTTTTGGAAAATATCTTATTCAGGTCAGTACTAAATAAAAAAAATAACATGCATTTTGAATGGTCTGTCTTGTTTTGGTAGAATAATTAAACATTTTGCAGATTCTGCAAGGTGTATGTAAACTTTTGACCCATATATATATATATATATATATATATATGCAAATAACAAGAGGCAACTAACCATATAATTCTGGGCCATTCAAATTTTAGTTAAAATTTTAGTAATTTAGTCATTTTATTGTGTCTTTTTTATTTTTAGTTGCATTTTTAATATGTTTTATTTGTTTTATTTCAGTATTAGTTTTAGTTATTTTGACAGGTTGTATCAAACCCCTCCATCCTCAAAAACCAGAACCACCGAGAACCACCAATGCACCGCCTGAAACTGTTGTTGTTTATTCTAACAGCCTTTTTGACCCCTTAGGCCTGAAGTCACAGCAAGAGCAGGTGAGTAGAGGGAGCAGATAGCTTTAATGGATTCAGGTTTTTTGACTGAAACACCTTTTGAAAGCAAGCTTTAAAAAACCATTTGAGGGCCTTTTAAAGTCTTTGTCCTCCTCTTTCCTCTCTTCTATCCTTCTGTCTGTCTATCCTTTTTGTACTGAGGTGCATTTGACCTCTTAATCACTGCCTGAGGTGAGCTCCACATGGCTAATGGATCTTTCCCTCTCGCTCACACACACACACATATAGATTGTTGGTGTCTAAGAGTGTAAACAGGGTGCCTCTTCAAATTGCCATTGTAGAGTGTGAGAAGAGAGAGAGAGAGATCCTGTCCTGTCCTGGAGCACAGCGACCATATCATTATGACCTCAGGAAAAGAGATCTTCCTGATGTTAAAATATAAATTCCTTTATAATAGATGCAGATGTCAATATATAAAAAATGAAAAGGAGTAAATGTTACTTTATTATTAAAGAGCTAGTTCACCCCAGAATGAAAATTTTGTCATTAATTACACACTCTCATGTCGTTCCAAACCTGTAAGACCTTTGTTTATCTTCAGAACACAAATTAAGATATTTTTGACGAAATCAAAATGCATAGACAGCAATGCAACTACCATGTTCAAGGTAGTAAGGACATTGTTAAAATAATCAATGTGACATCTGTGGTTCAACCATAATGTTATTAAGCTACGAGAATAGTACAAATAGTTTTATGTGCAAAGAAAACAAAAATAATGACTTTATTTACCAATTGAGCCTTGAATGTGGTAGTTGTGCTGGTGTCTACGCAGGGTCAGAAAGCTCTCAGATTTCATCAAAAATATCTTAATTTGAGTTCCGAAGATGAATGGTGGTCTTACAGGTTTGGAATTACATGAAGGAAATTTCATTTTTGAGTGAACTAACCCTTTAATAATTAAAGTTTCTTGAGCACCAGATCAGCATATTAGAATGATTTATCATGTGACACTGAAGACTGAAGTAATTGCTCCTGACAATTTGGTTTTGTCTTCAAAGGAATAAATTACATTTTAAAGTATATTCAAACAGAAAACAGTTTTTTGAAATTGTAATAATAAGCTATTTTTTATGGTCTTGTTCAGGTACGTTATTATTATGTAATTATTATGTAATAAATCATTTTTACTGACATCCATAATTCACGTCCATTTATCTTGTCACTTATTTGATAATTAGACTAATAAGCTAAATTACGCACAGTCAGCTGGTTAATATTGCAAAATTAATCGGATCACCCACGTTAGGTTTACTAGATTTGAGTAATTAAACTGTTCAATATTCTAGGGGAAAAAAAAGATGAATCGTCGTATTGTGTTATTGCCGTGTCACTATAGCGGCGGGAGGAAGTGTAGGCCTCAGGGGTCAGCGTGTGAGGTCACGGGGCGACACCCAGAACAGAACCTGATACCCGCTCAGCGTCACACCCCTCTGACAGATAAGGAAGTCGGTCGGGTGGTCAGAAGTTGTTACACATCTAAAAACCTCCATCATGGCCCCAGGGGGCTCAATGCGCTACCCTCAATTCACACGTACGCATACAGTGAGATTCAAAAGTCTGATTCAAATCTAATTTAAACCTGAAACCTGAACCTTCAGATTCTGCACTATTTCTAAAATACGTACAATGTGACAATGATCATGTGAGTCTGTACAGACAGTCAGATGCTTTTTGGATCATGTCAAATCGTACTGGAAAACATGATCATTAGTTTTTACATAAACTTGTGAATTCAAGTGCTTCTGTCATTATAGCAAAACTAAAAAGACATTTTAAATTCATGTTATACTTCTCACTTAAATTATTATGGTTATTATTAAAAAAACAGACAATTTTGCATAAAATTAGAGACATTTTCTGGCTTCGGACCCAACAAGGTTTTTTGATATACCGCCCTCTCTTTCTCTCAAACACACACACACACAGAGTGATGACAGACAGTGTCTGAGAGGAGGGAAAAACCCTTAAGAATCAAAGCAGGACATCCAGGAGACGAGTATGCATCTGTGTCTGTGTGTTTGAGACACAAGGGTGGTTGGGGACTACTGTGTTGAAAGATATCTGCAAGAAATCCATCTTTCTTTTTCAGTGTTCTTTCTCTTAGTCCTTTATATAGTCCTTCATAGTCCTAAAAATTCTCACTGCATTCTGTTTAGTTTTCATACACCTCTTTTATAGCATCTGATGGAGGCTGTTCGCACTAAGGGGTGTCTCTGTGTTCAACAGGAAGGGTTTTTTGTACTGTTGACAGATGAGGCTGTACCTCTGATCATCGGCCGAGACACTTTCTCTCCCCCTGACCCCTGCACTGAGTCCAGAAGCTGCGGCCGGGAGCTGATGATTGAGCAGCATTAGAGAGCGAGGGATAAGGTGACCACTTAAAACGCAGTTGTGTGTGTCTCCTTCTGCTGATGGGAATTTGTGTGTGCGCTTCTAGATTCCACAGAAACGGTATATGGTTTTCCCCTAAGATTCCACATCAGTGGAGTAGGACGTTTGAACAGTTTAGCCTGAACTCCATATGTGACCCTGGACCACAAAATCAGTCTTAAGTAGCATGGGTATATTTGCAGCAATAGCCAAAAATACATTGCATGGGTCAAAATAATAGATTTTTCTTTTAAGCAACAAATCATTAGGATATTAAGTAAAGATCATGCATGAAGGTATTTTGTAAATTTCCTGCCATAAATATATCAGAACTTAATTTTTGATTAATAATATGCATTGCTAAGAACTTCATTTGGACAACTTTAAAGGTGATTATCTCAATATTTTGATTTTTGGCACCCTCAGATTTCAGATTTTCATATAGTTGTATCTCAGCCAAATGTTGTCCTATCCTAGGACAAACATACATCAATGGAAAGCCTATTTATTTAGCCTTCATATAATGTATAAGTCGCAATTTAAAAAACAGACCTATGTGGCTATGTTTGACCTTATTATACTTTTGGGATCAAAATTTCTAAAAAAGTAAACTGAAGCTAAACTGAAGGTTTAACGAGAAATTGATTCATGTAGACATTAAATTAGTCTGAATTCACTTCTAAAAATCCCAAATATTTGTTTGCAGGTTTAAAGTCGCAGTGAAATGGAAGTAGTGAAATATTTTTTATTCGTAATTCAGATTAAAACACATTTTTGAAAAAGATTTGGTTCTAAACTGAACGTGAGCTTGCAGTTGATTGGAGAAGTCTGTCATTTCACCGGAAGATCAATTTATGACCTTTTGGTTAAGAACTGTGATGTCATATGTACAGTTAAATTGTTCACAATACAACATGCATTTAGAAAATAGGTGGGGGAATTTTTATTTCATGCTAACTTATGGTTTCATCAGGGTTAGTCTGTAAAGTTACATTTTCCTGAAAAACTCTACATCATGATCATTGGGGTTGTGCAAGGCTTTGCTACAAGATTGCTAAAGTACTCTGAGTGATTTTTCATGCATTACTATGTGGTTGCAAGGGTATTTTGACTAGTTTCTCTGTGGTTGTTTACTAGCAAAGAAAGCCCCACAGTCTGTATGACACTCTGACACTTTGATATGCCTAGGATCTTTCCTTTAATGTAAGTTTATGGCATTTTTGTCTGTTTTACCACCTGCCAGGTGAAAATGATACTTAAACATTAGAAATTGTCAGTTATAAAAGTATAGTCACAGAATTTGAGATTTATGCACAATAGAAGTCAATGGGATGACTTAACTTAAGATTTCAGCAAGGTAGGTGTGTGTTTGTGTGAATGTCTGGAAAGCAGACAGTAGGTTAAATCTGTCATTAAGAGCAAGTCTGAACAGAAGAAGGGACATTTTCAGCACATCACCTACACAGCCACTGTAAAATGATCTTCCAAATGTATGTCATTACATGAAGTTGTTCAAAGACAATTTTGATATCAAAGATCAGCACCGTCATTAAGGGAAACACACTTTGTGTGTGTGTTTTAGCTAGAGGAAAAATCAACAGAACGATACAGTTGCCTTATTTTACATCAACAGTTTCATGTTTCAGGTTAATTATGATAAATTTCACACTGGTAAAATTCCATTCTAATTTATCTGGAGTTGTGATGTGGTTTTGGTGACATGTTTGATGATGTCATCCTTTGGCATCTGACAGGTGATGGGTAAGTGCACAGAAAAGTTATGGAAACATTTAGCAACTTTGTAAGATTGATATGCATGGAAAAAATGTCCATCAATTATGGCAAATCAAGCATAAATACAAGATAAACATTCTTTAAGATTGATATGTATGGAAAAAATATTCATCAAATTATGGCAAATCAAACATAAAAGTAAGACGAAAGTATGTATTAGAACGGAGTACTGTAGAAGTACAATTACTATAAAAATGAATATAAAATGGCACAGGGTTCCTCTGCCTCATTGGGCACATCTGCAATAAGAATAGTGAATTATTACGACTTTCATTATCTGCACTTATCTGAACATAAACAGAAATACATCTGGATATTTTGGTTCAATCTCAAATGAATGTTAATATCTGCATTTATAGAAACTTAATTACTCATGAATCACCTTGTGTATTTTATAATGTAATGCCTCTGAATGTTTATGTTTGTTGGCGTGCATGGCGGATATATGTGAGAGGAGACCTGGCCATGAGTGTGTGACTATGTGGCAAGTCCCTGCTTGTCTTTAACCTGACTTTGAGCTTTAGCTGGTATTCTGAGTCTCTGTTGTTAAAATTAATAACGGGATTTGTTCAACCACCCCAGACAGGGATGGTTGTCTTCTGTACTTCTCTATCTTCTGCCCTTCTTACACTGACCTTATGTATTACAAAGTTTAAACATCAAAAATTATTAAAGAAGGACAAATGAAACTTAGCCAACTTCATCTTCTAACCTATATTTTAAAAATGCAGCTTTCAGAAAGTCAGAATTGAAATTTTTAAAGAAAGATTTTCCTGTCACTCCAGTAATATAAACATTACCTAAGGTGCATAAATCTTTAAGTAAGCCGCCTGGTCGCCCGATTGTGGCATCGAATGATTGTCTGTTAGAACCCATGTCCCATTATGTGGATTGAATTTTGAGACCAATGGTTGAGAATCTTCCATCATATTTAAAGGATCTCACAACAATGGACGTTGTTTCGCTATATACTAGTATTCCCCATAGTAAAGGCTTGAAGGCAATGAATTTTTTCTTGGAGCAAAGGAGTAAGAAATATCCTCCTTCCGAGTTTGTTTTGGATATGATTTCATTGCTTTTAGAAAAAAAAAAAATTCTTTTTGAGGATGAATATTTTTTGCAGAAACAAGGTGGTGCTATGGGTTCTAAATTTTCATTGTTCATTTATGGGCTACTTTGAAGAGCGATACATTTGGAATAATAATCCATTTCTAAGTAACACTCTGTTATGGAAGAGATATGTTGATGATGTATTCTGTATCTTTAAGAGTTCTAGAAACATGCTTGATGACTTTGTTTTGCATATTAACAATACGGTGGATTCCATCAAATTTAATGTAGAAATGGATACCTTTTCTGTGTCTTTTCTTGATACTAGGGGTTTTTTTTAAATCAGGGTAGTTGATCACCACACTACATATCAAGTCTACAGATAAAAATAGCATTTTACACACCATAAGTGCTCACCCAACCTATCTGAAGAAGGCATTGCCTTATACATAATTTCTCCATTTAAAACTAATTTGCACTGAGAATGCTGAATTCGAGAAATAGGCTATGATAATGTATAAGCAGTTTACCCTTAGGGGCTATCCCAGCAAATGGTTGGACGATGCACTGGCGAGGGTTCGAATGTCTTCAGGAGAAGTGAACGTGCACCATGAAATTTCATTTACTATTGGTACTATTATGGATGTGATTAAAAAACACTGGCACATTTTGACCAGTGATCCAGTGTGTGCACGTATTTGAAATTGTGGAATCTGAGGGTGCAAAAAATAAATAAATAAATAAATAAAATATTGAGAAAACCACCTTTAAGGTTATCAAAATGAAATTCTTAGCAATGCATATTACTAATAAAAAAATTACGTTCTGATATATTTACGTTAGAAAATGTACAAAATATCTTCATGAACATGATCTTTACTGAATATCCTAATGATTTCTGGCATAAAAGAAAAATTGATCATTTTGACCATACAATGTATTTTTGACCATAGCTACAAATGGGCTACACTGGTTTTGTGGTCCAGGGTCACATATAGGCTAATAATATTGGTAAATATTGAATTTTTTTGCACTCTTTCATTGTGTGTGGGTGTTTTTTTTTATAATTTACTGAAATGCAAACTTTCTTTTATTTGTTTATTTTTTATTTATTTATTTTTTGGACCAATATACAAGCTGGGTGGTGACTGTATTCATTGGACAGTAACAAAACGGTAAGCTTTGGTGATTGAAGGAAGAGATAACAACGCATGAGCGAATGAATTCTGGCATAATTTTACAGTTCTAATAATATAAATTATGTATAAGATTTATTGTACACCAGCCGCAAAATAATCTCAGTGAAAATGAAACCGCATTCTGATAAATATCTTAAAAAGTGTGCGCCTTCTATGTTTTGCTCAGCCTGACTATAATTCAAAATGGAATGATCTTAAAACGTTAGACTTAAAGTCGCACTGCGCTCTCTAACATAAATGCTTGAACAATAGCAACATCTGCTCGATCGTTGTCTGTATCGAACAGTACATGTACAAATCAGGCCTACATTATTTAACACATTTTTTTATAGATTTAAACATCACAGATATACTACAAAATATTACTTTTGTTTAATATGAGTTAAATGTTCTCGGTGCGACAAAATCAAATAAAGTTGCGCAAGACTAATTTACCTATTATTTTTAAAAATTGGACCTTCATCAAGTTCCTCAATAATCCTCAGGCGCTTTAAATTTAACGTGTTCTAACGAAGGAAAATGTTAATTTATTTAGGCATGCGACTTCTCTGCAAACACATGTAATCATATTATTTTTGATTATGTTTTTACACAAGACATTTTATGTAGACATAAACTAGAACGCTTGCCTAAAATGCCATGCATGAAAATGATGACAAGTGGATCGAATGGAATTCCAATGAGGAAATAGGTAACCAATAAGTAAAACCCCTACAATCCCTCTCTCTCTCTCTTTCACTCTCATTCCCTCTGTGCAACCAACGATCTCAAACGTTTCCCATCCCGTGATCTATCCACGACCTCTTCAACTATTAGAGAAAAAAACTGCTCACACGTCACTGGTGAAGGTGGATCATAACATGCGCCAATACCTATAAAGCTGGAGCGCGCGAGATGCACAGAAGACACATAGCTCACCTAAGAGATTCTCGAAGTTTCACTGGATATCTTCGCTATGGTTTTACACTCGTCCTAAGGTTAGTACACACTCATTGTCTGTCTCTGCTTTACTTGCGATTAAAGATGACGTTGTTTTAGATTACCGATGGCATGTTTTTGCCTCAGCAGATTTTTGTTACACCCTTAAAATTAAAGTGTCTTTATTGATTATAAAGTCAGGTAAGAACCATCTTAATAAGTGTAATTTTTATGTAAATGGTTCTTTAGATTTAAATCTTTTAAAGTTTCACTAGCCTGTGTTCTTCTGATAAGAATAAAAGTTGAATTAAAAATACCGAACTGAAGAATTAATGAAGTTTGATGTTAAACTTATACACCATACACCATATACTCTACAATATGATATTATGATGTTTTTAAGAATTTTAAGTTTTACTTACTCGGAAGTGTTTTTAAGCGTAGAGATTTTCTGTATTAAGCACAAATGCGTGTTCGTTTCCAAAAGCCTCAATTTCAAGTTCAGTTCGAGTTTGATTTACAGTCGGAGTGGGTAAGAGCAGGGCTGTTCCAGGGGTTGCACCCCAAGAAAAGGTGGATAAACTCGGATGAAAGACATGCCAGCGCATGCAACTTGTAAAACTGTTTGGAATAGTTGTCAGCTTCTTGTCCTTCTCTGGGAAACTGGAGACACTGACAGCACGATAGATCTCCTCTCTTAATAAAGCCCGTGTTATGTCCCATTCTTATTCCATTCTTAGATATCCAATGAGCGCGTAAAGGGATCTTCTTGCGTGTTACACAACGTCTGGAGGCGCTCCATCAAGAAGAAACCATCACTGGAACAACACGCACAGGCGCACGTGGATTCTTTGCTTTCTTTTTTGGCACTGATCGTCGTTGGAGATGTTTGGGCACGATATCTGCAGATGCCTCGTGTCCGCGTTGCTGGCGGCAGCCGGTGCCGTCTTACCGGCTCTGGTGTTGCTTGTGGTCTCCCGGCTGTTGTGGGAGTTCAGGTGGAGCATCACCCGGGATCGGACGTGTAAACTCCCACTCCCGCAGGGCTCAATGGGCTGGCCGCTAGTCGGAGAAACTTTTCACTGGCTCTTCCAGGTAAGACTTGAGCATATAAATAAAATTCTACTCTGTTTCTATCAATTCTTTTTGCTTTGATTTATGATTTATCGAGCATGTTCCATACTTTGTTCCCCTGATTAGAAAACTAACACTTCGAGTTCAAATACACCAGCCCATGCAATATATTGTAATTTTATATTATTAAAATGTTGTAGAAGTTAAAAAAAAACATGAATGAAAATCAGTCAAAAGTAAAATACTGTTAAAATCAGTTTTTGATTATTTCGGCGGTCTCATCGTAGCAAACTAAGTAAGTAACTTTATTTATTCGTTCGTTTTGCATGTTTTTGGCGCCTCCGTCGTATTTAACGAACTATCAACAATGCGTTTTCTGTCATATATTGTGTACATCTATAATAACGTTATATATATTAAAAAAAACAGTAATTACGTTTTATGATGCACCGTAAGACAAACGGCAATAAAGCAGGTATTGCTATGGTTATCTCCGCAATCGAAGCCGATTTCTTTACGAGTATAAACATTTAGCGCACTCTGACTAGCTTGTAAACTTTTGTGGTTATTGTAAGTTCTCTAAAAAGTACTGTGGAACTTGGCCATGAAAACAAAACATGAAGCCTTCTGAAATAATGTTAGTAGGTAAAATTATTGGGCGCCATTTAATTTGTGAGGAAAACTTCCAAGGCAAACCGACACCTTTTACATTGGTTAGCGTGTTTAATGTTGCATTTTGCTCAAATTTTTGCATTACCTTCAGTGTTAAGCAATGTTTAAGCAATGCTTTCTCAATGGCATATGAGCCAGTTCCTCTGCTGGCCCAATGTGCAAATCCACACAGGGAATTATTCCCTGCATGTGTGAACTTGATGAGGGTGTAATTCTTCACTGTGGTAAAAACAGACATTATCACTATGATTTCATGCACAGTGCCAGAACTCATCACTTGCAATTCCAGAACAAGTTCTGTATCCATTTTTGGATTTTCTATATCTATTTTTGTAGTTGCGGTCAACTCTTTACAACTCATTTTAAAAATACTTAAACTCACAAATGACTGGAAAAGTCACAATTAAGTAAAAGCAGTGAGGGCCCAGGGTATTGCATCTTTCTAAAAGGTTTTACATGAAAATCTGTTGTATTGTAACAGGGATCCAGCTTTCACATCTCCAGACGAGAGAAACACGGAAATGTTTTTAAAACTCACCTTTTGGGCAAACCCCTCATCCGAGTGACTGGTGCAGAAAACATCCGTAAGATTCTGCTGGGTGAACACACGCTGGTGTGCACGCAGTGGCCCCAGAGCACACGCATCATCCTGGGGCCCAACACCCTGGTGAACTCAGTTGGTGACCTGCACAAGAGGAAAAGAAAAGTAAGTGTATCTGCATCCATTTTTGAATGTCTCGAAAATATTAACCCATTAATTGCTTTTTTCTCTTATTATATCCCTGTAAAGATGAACTCTTCACTGTATTCTTTAGAATTACAAAAATAAATATGTTTAATCCCCAGTCATTACTGTTGCATAGAATAGTTCAGCATTTGATCAATAACATTGTGTTGTTGATTCGCTTCCTAGATCCTTGCAAAAGTGTTTAGCCGTGGGGCGCTGGAGGCCTATCTGACACGTCTTCAAGATGTTGTCAAGTCTGAAATTGCCAAGTGGTGTGCCGAAACCGGGTCTGTGGATGTTTACACCGCAGCCAAATCACTCACCTTCCGCATCGCGGTTCGAGTTCTGCTCGGTCTGCGTCTGGAGGAGCAGCAAATTGCTTCTCTCTCCAAAACCTTTGAACAGCTCATGAACAACCTCTTTTCTCTGCCTATTGACACTCCTATAAGCGGCCTGCGCAAGGTGAGAAAGAGTCCTGAATCCTGATTCTTTCCACAGGTTGAAACTCACATTCGCTTTAGCAAACAAAATAAAGTACATTTAGAGGAATCTAAATCTCAGCTTTTTTTATACATTAACTGAGTCTATTTGTTTTGTTGTAGGGAATCAGGGCCCGTGAGATTCTGCACTCGACCATGGAGAAGATCATAGAGGAGAAACTGAAAAAGCAGCAAACCAGTGATTATTGTGATGCTTTTGACTACATGCTGAGCAGTGCAAAAGAAGATGACTATGAGCTTACAATGCAAGAACTCAAGGTAAACTTTAGAAAGGTCAAAATCCAAATTTATTGTGTGCTATCTTTGCACAATTACCTAGCTTTAATTATTTTATTTTGTAGAATTATATTTTGCTTCCATCACTGATGATGATCACAAGACAATGTTAATTAAAATTAAATTGTTTTATTCATTTATGTACAAACACTCAATTAAAAATGTTCAGTGTTTTTTTAAAGAAGTCTCTTTTGCTCACCAATTATTTGATCCAAAGTACAGCAAAAACAGTAAAATTTAAAAAATATTTTTATTATTTAAAATAATAACATTTATATAATAACAAAATAATAACAAAAATAATAACATTTTTCTATTTGAATATATTTTAAAATGCAATTCCTGTGATTTCAAAGCTAATTTTTTTTGCATCATTTTAGCTCCAGTCACATGATCCTTCAGAAATGATTCTATTCTATTTCTATTCTATTAGAATGTTTTTATGTTTCTTTGTTTCTTTTATGTTTCCTATAAACAACAGTGTTTATAGGAATAAATTAAATTTGTAAAAAAATATTAAAATAGAATGTTACTGTTTTTGCTGTACTTTCGATCAAATTAGTGCAGGCTTGGTGAGCAGAAAAGACTTCTTTAAAAAATGTTAAAAAAAACTACATGTATAAAAACTATATATATATATATATATTTAAATTAAATTAAATTATAAAATTAAAATTATATATATATATATATATATATATATATATATATATATATAATAAAATTAAATTATATATAAATTAATATTAATATTTTA
>JAHKKF010532459.1:0-10984 GCA_019740295.1 Labeo calbasu
GGTAAGGGTCCATAGTGAGTGGAGCCACATTGAATATTTATAATAAGAATTGTCTCCAGAAGACTGGCTACCATCAGTGCCAAGCAGAGGGAGAAAAACGCATCTGGAAAAACATGGATACTGCTTCATTAAATCATTGTAATGCTTCGTATGCCGTAATATATAATTTTTTTTCCCCCTTAATATATAACATTTTTAAAGTTATAATGATGCTTATATACAAACTTATGAGTGGTAAGTTATTTCCTGTGACGGGCAGCAGGTCGTTCATTAGCAGCAGGAATACAGTGTAACCCAAAATGAGGGTCATTTTGAAGGCAGAACGATCCACATTTTGGGGTGGCAGAAGAAAACTAAACAGATCTACGGTAATGAGGAAGCAACTGGGAATCAGGAGGTTCACCACATACAGAGTCGCCCGACGCCTGAGGACAATCTAATGAAGGACAAAAGTACATACACAATTTCAATTAGAATACGAGGCATCCCTAAACTTAAACTCAGTGGAGATTCTACGAAAATGTACAAATGAGTTTCTCAGAATTTGCCAGCAATTAGCAAACACTTAAAATAGTAATTAACTACCATGAGAGAATGTAAGCAGGACAAAAGCAATTACACAACTTCAATTAGAATGCAATGTATCCCTAAACCTAAACTCTGTGGAGATCGCACAAAAGAGTACAAATGAAACTCTTACGAATTTGCCAGCAATTAGACAAAACTTTAAATAGTTATGAATTGCTATGAGAAAATGTTGGTCTTGACTACCATTATTTTCAACAATATAATTGTATAACATTATTTTTATAACATTATATTTAACATTTGATTGTATTAAAATCAGTAATACATAGTAAGTAAGCATGTCCTGTGAGTTATTCATTTCCTGGGGAGATATCATGGGTTGTTGAGCATGCATGTCGACTAGCTCCCACTCTCCTTTAGTTGTCATCTCTTGAAGAGAATATTTGAGCGTTTCCTCCACCGGTTCAGCAAAGGACAAATGAACATCCAGCACTACAGAGAAGACCAAACAAATGAGAATAACTGGGGTCATGAAACTGGGGTCATGTAGTAGTTATAAGTGAAATAATATTACTCTTCAGTCACCAGTTACTCTTCAACTTACCAGTGTGCTGGTATGAATTAAAAGTGAAGGTGCAGTTCTGAATATCGAATGGAAAGGTGTAGATGTCCAAGTTACAAGAACTGATGACATGAAACGGAAAATCATCCCTTACCCTACCGGTATTTGTGATGTAGAGGTAATATGTGTCTGGGACTTTATTTTCATCAATGCTTCAAAGTAAAAAAAAAAAAAAAAAGAAGAAGAAGAAGGTATGGGAGTTATGTTCTTTCTAGTATCAGTGCAAAGCACATAAACTTTAATGTTTATTAAATTGTAAATAAATAAATAAACAAATAATAATAATAATAAATAAAATCTCCAAAAACCTAGCAACTGAAAGGCCAGCCATATTTTAAATAAAATTTGTGATACAGATTGCACCAATATACTACTGATACTTTTGAGCTCACAATTCATTGATGATAATATCAGGCCTCCACAGTCGTTTTCGTGGTATTGAAATTCTGTCAGTTCCACATTCATCAGGATCCCAGCTCAGGCCTTCAATTTTCCAAATCTACAAACACAAAATGTCATTATTAGTACATTTTTTGTTGATTTACAAATACTTAATCAGCACATTACAGAAGATCTGATCAAACATGGATCAAGCAGACCTATTAGTGGGTGTCTGGCAAGGTCACTACATAATTGAGGCCCTACACAGATTTTTTTATGAGTGCTGACTGTCTCAGCTCATCTGCCATGTCAGTCGGTCATGTCTGCCAAGAAACATATATGACTTTACCCTTGAACAGTACATTGACTTTGCCTTAAGACTTTGCATTTCTCCCTACACTGTGTACTATGGTACTGATGGTACTGTGTACCATCCCCTGTGAATCCTGCCTTGTGGTCCCAAGTCCATTGGTCTCTGTGCTCCCTGGCCTGGCCTCTCTAGCCCGGTGGTCCCAAGTCTATTGGCCTCTGTGCTCCCTGGCCCAGTGGTCTCAAGTCCATTGGTCTCTGTGCTCCTTATCCCAGTGGTCCCATATCCTTTGGTCTCTGTGCTTCCTGGCCTGTTGTGTCCCAAGTTCATTGGTCTTTGTGCTCCCTGGCCCATTGGTCCCAAGTTCATTGGTCTTTGTGCTCCCTAACCTGGTGGTCCCAAGTCTATTGGTCTCTGTACTCTTTGGGCCAGTGGTTCCAAGTCCATTAGTCTTTGTGCTCACTGGTCCATTGGTCTCAAATCTATTGGTCTCTGTGCTCCCTGACCTAGTGGTTTCAAGTCCATTGTCCTTTGTGCTCCCTGGCCCAGTGGTCTTAAGTCCATTGGTCTTTGTGCTCCGTGGGCCGGTGGTCCCAAGTCTATTGGCCTCTGTGCTCTCTGGCCCAGTGGTCTCAAATCCATTGGCCTCTGTGCTCCCTAGCCCAGTGGTCTCAAGAGCCATTAGTCTCTGTGTTCCCTGGTCCACTGGTCCCAAGTTCATTAGTCTTTGTGCTCCCTAACCCAGTGGTCCCAGGTCTATTGGTCTCTGTGCTCCCTGGCCTGATGGTTTCAAGTCCATTGGCCTATGTGCTCCCTAGCCCAGTGGTCTCAAGTCGATTGGTCTCTGTTCTCCCTAGCCCGGTGGTCCCAAGTCCTTTGGCCTCTTTGCTCCCTAGCCCAGTGGTCTCAAGTCGATTGGTCTCTGTTCTCCCTAGCCCGGTGGTCCCAAGTCCATTGGCCTCTGTGCTCCCTGGCCTGGTTGTCCCAAGTCCATTGGTCTCTGTACTCCCTGGCACAGTTGTTTCAAGTCCTTTAGTCTCTGTGTTCAGTGGTCCTAAGTCTGATGGTCTCTGTGCTCCTTGGCTTGGTGTCAATGTCCGATCTGACTCAAACTTTGCACGTTTGATAAGAGTCCGGTCCTGATCACATCTCAGTACCCATATTCAGTTATAGTCATAGAACCACCTGCTGACAACAGGAAGTGACATATTTAACACTGTTACGGACTCCTAGCAACATATTAAAAAGGGTTAGCAAGTTTTAAATAGGCTAGCAACATGTTAGAAACATGCTAAAAACATGCTAGCAACACTCGTAGCTTAAGAACTAAAGCATGCTATTAATACAAAGAAAAAGGAAATTGCTGTAACTCATGCATACAATGTCCAATTTGCCCTAAACTTAACATGCAACATGCTACAAACATAGTAAAACATGCTAGCAACACTTAGCTAATTTGTTAAAGCATGCTAATAATACAATGAAACACAAAATTACTGTAACTCAGGCATGCAATGTCCAATCTGCCCCAAACATAACATGTTTGATAAGAGTCCTGGCCTGAACACATGCCCATATTCAGTTATAGTCATAGCACCACCTGCTGGCAACAGGAAGTGACATATTTAATACTATTATAGATGCCTAGCAACATATTAAAGAAGTATCAACAAGTTTTAAATAGGGTAACAACATGCAAGAGGCATGCTAAAATACGTTAGCAACACTTAGCTAAGTGCTAAAGCATGCTATTAATTCAATGAAACAGGACTTACTGTAACTCAGGCATGCAATGTCCAATCTGACCCAAACTTAACATGTTTGATAAGAGTCCTGGCCTGAACACATTTACGTGCCAATATTCAGTTACAGTTATAGCGCCACCTACTGTCAACGGGAAGTGACATGTTTAACACTGTGATACACTATTAGCAACACACTAAAATCATTGAGTGCTAAACTTGCTAAAAACATATTCAAACATGCTAGGAACACTTACTAAGTGCTAAAGCATGTTGTTAAAGCCATGAAACAGTTGTTGTAATTCATGCAAACAATGTCCAATCTGCCCCAAACTTTACATGTTCGATAAGAGTCCTGGCCTAAACATATCCACATGCCCATATTCGGTTATAGTTATAGTTATAAATATTCTGTTACAATCATAGCGCCACCTGCTGGCAATAGGAAATGACTTGTTTTACACTAACTTAAACATGCAATGTCCGATCTGCCCCAAACCACTTGTTCGATAAGAGCCCTGACCTCAACACATGTCAGCCAATATTCAGTTATGATGATAGCGACTGTTGCCACCTGTTGGCAGCAGGATGTGTTATGTCTTACACTAACTCAAGCATACCATGTTCAATCAGCACCAAACTTCATATGTTTGATAAAAGTGCTGGCCTGAACACATCTACATGCCAATATTCAGTTATAGGCATAGCACCACCAGCTGGTAGCAGGAAGTTTGGTACATATAAATGACTTTGACATATTCCTCCTATATTTACTATATTAAAAGCGTATGGCCCACCGTTTGCTGTCTTCCTCAGGCCACCGGTCGGCGGTGAGCCCGAGTGCGAGGGTCCTTTCATCGCTGTTGCAGCTTTCATTTTATTTTATTTTTTGCTTGTATTGTTGTCATTGTTAGGTTATAAAAGCCTGCTAAATGAATTTGTTTATTTGTTTAAAAAGTTAATAAAGTAAATAAATAATAAAGTAATAAAGAGACATTGCTGCAGTTGCAATAAGACTTACCAAAGTCACCCAAAGGAATGTGTTAAGTTTCTGTGCTTTTTCATCCTGAAAAAGAAAAAACTGATTGATTTTGACATAATTACCAATAAGCAATTGCTATTCATAAACCACTTAGCAGTATGGTGGGTTTGCACCTTTACTTGAAGATATGAAGTTGCATCTTTAAATAATGCAAACTGAAGTGTTATAGTACATGTAGTAGTGTTAAAATAAACATTTTAATATATTGCTTGAATTATTTAAAGACCCTGTATATATGTGTCTGGAATGCAAATGGTTGAGCAGTTTCTAATGTAATGAATACTGATTTTGCGTGGTCATAAATGAGTATGGTTAGATTTATTAGGACTTACCACATCTAAAATCCCATACAGAGTGAAGGTCACATTGATGTTGGTAGGAGTTTTCAGGTCAATCACTGGCCTTATTTCAGTTTTGCCAAAGATGTTTTCCTTCAGGGCTGTTATGAGACCGTCTGTAGTGGGTTCAGAGCAGTTGATAGTCTCTGTGGATTTCATCAGCAGAGCTGGAATAATAAAATAGCATTAAATATGAAAAAGGCTTGTCTGTTTTATTTTCAGATTCTGGGTTAAAGGAAACCTTAAAAAAACTTTGAAATGGTTTCAGTATTGATACGTAAACATGAATAATAATGTAAATATTATTAATAATGTAATAAAAATATTTACAGCATTATTCATACAAATATGCACATTAACTGCAATTTACATTATTAATAGTTGTAAACATTAATAATGTAAAACATGTTAACTACATACAAATAAAAACATTAAGTCATGAATCAGATTGCAACATATTACTGTAATATTGAATATACACACAAACTAATGTTGGTTCTATGCACTTGAAAACTGCATTGAAAATGTAATTCTTACACTGCATGATGAGACAACAGATAATGAGCTGGAAATTTGGAAGAATAGCTGTGAATCCAGCAGCCTGTAATGATGGTGATAACAGCAATATGGTGATAATAGCAATATACACCTCAATAAACCTGTAAAACACTAAACAATGCTATAAAGTTTAATTCATGACTATGTCTTACCTGTGGTCTTGGGAACAAAATTACAGCCATCAGCTGAACAACAAGAAGGCAGATTACAGTAAGAATACTATAAGATCACAGTTTCACGATCTCTGTAAGAATGGACCCTCAGACAACTATATACAAAAACTGATTTGCTTAGACAAACTAAAAACAACACCAAGACTTCTGACCACACCATTTCCATTTATTTCATAATTCCAGAATACAGAAGCAACAACATGCAAAGCACAATATGTGTGATGTAAAACCCACAGTAAAAATATGGTGGTTTCCGTAGTAGCGCACTGTTTTACATTCAGCAGGGTTGTGAAGTTGTACAAGTTAAAAATTAAAAGATAAAGATTAAAACATTATTAAAACAATAGTCTCTCAATGAAGAGTCAAAGGCAAAGAGTCAAAGGTCAGTAAATAAGATTAACTGTGTGTTCATTTTAGCGAAATGATTATAGAAATGCTTCAAGCAAAGAAAGGAATTTGCTCTCACTCCATTCCACACACATCCCCAATACATCTTTTAATGCATTTATTTATTACTTTTTTGTACAGTATTACACATATAAAATAATATAGGCACTTAGAAGATTTGAGTAGGTCAATGAACTCAATCTTAGTTGGCCTGACTGCAGATGCCAAGCCGACAGGCTTCACAGTGTTTACGTTCATGCGGCCCATCATCTCTGCCATTGAACACTGAGGATCTGTTTGCTTGACCAAGTTTTTCTCTATAGCATCTCATTCGGATCTTTTTAACTAGTCTCTCAACCAGCACATCAATGTTTTCCTCTGGGAATTTTGGATCTTCCATCTGAGCTTCAGTGCACGTCTTACACTCCTGTTTGTAGCCTCGTAGTTTAATGGTTCCCTGTCTCCTTGCTTTGTTTAGTTGGAAATGAAACACCACCTGCACTCTACTAGACCCCCAGGTCCTTCTACAAAGAGAACACTTGAACCTACAAATGAAATGGAGAACAGATCAGTTCATTTACTGATTTGACCTTTAAGCAAAATTTCATTTTTATTATTGTCTCCATTGAAAACTATAATTTATATAATTGTAATGTTTAACTGATAATATTTATACACTGTAGTAGCAGTTTAACAGTAATAGAAAGAGAGTAAGTATATCTGTGTGTGATGATTATATGTGTATGTGCACATTTATGCATTCTGTACTATAAGTAGCCTGTTTTAGCCAATGACTTTACTAAATTGTGTTTAAAAAAATAATAAGTTTATGGTAACACTTTTTGGATTATATTATATACATATACATATATACATTAGTTATATTATGTTTTAGTTAACATGAACTATCAATTAAATATACTTAATTTTTAATTCTTAATTTTACTATCAACATTTACAACACTTTAAAAACAAAAACAAAAGTGAACCTGAGTTAACATGAAATAATAATGAAAAGTTGTGTTTTTTTTTTTTAAACTAATATTAACACAGATTAATGCATACATCATAAATCTTAATGCAGTAAAACCCACACAGTGTGGAAATAAATATTTTATGATCTACTGTGGTAAAGTTGTGCTCTTACTCTGCGAAGGAGCCAGAGATGTACTGGTACCAATTAGGAGCTGATCTGTTTTCCACAATAGTCTGATCAATTTCAATGTCCCAGGTGTCACCATGAAGAACTCTTGCTTTCTTCTGTAAAGAACTGTTCCACACTGATGTCATGTCTGCTTCCTCACAGAGATCTTGTAGGAATGATGCTCTGCCTTGTTTTTACCTACACTATATACAGCTAAGCTCTCGATTCACTAAAAATGAAACTGAAAGTATCTGTTTCTTACAACTCAAAAGTGAACACTGCTTTACAAGTCAAAGTAACAGAGATGGTGAATAAGGATTATGCAGAATAAGGACTAGTGACCAGTAATCATAATGTTAATTAATACATGGATGGTATTTATTGTTTTACTGTATGCTGTATGCATGGAGAATTAACTGAAGAACTTCCAGTGGCTGGTTACATAAACTGCTTAGACAGTCGCAACAGTTGTGCTTATTAAAGGTTTTTAAGGGTTTTATAGTTGATCAGTCAACTAAAATCTGATTAGTTGACTTGTTTTTTTGTGGTAACCCACTGAAAATATCTTTTTCTTCTTCTTCTTCTTCTTCTTCTTCTTCTTCTTCTTCTTCTTCTTCTTCTTCTTCTTTTTCCTCCACTTCTGAAGTCTATGGCAGTCCATATAACTGCTTGTGGGAAAGTTATGAAATTTGACACACTGATAGAGGACCAAATTTTGAGTGTCTAACTTCTTTGAGACTCTAACTTTGAAAAAAGGCCAAATTTACACTCATGTTTCTGCTAATAACTTTTGAACTGTAAGGGCTAGACAGCCTACTTTTTCAAACCCGTCCTTGACAGTTTATTAAATTCTCACCAAAACTGGATCATCTTCAGACCATGCTGGCAAAAAGTTATCACAAGATTTTCAATAGTGCAAACCATTCTCATAATGCACGTTAACAAATTTGACAAAGTTTCTGCAAAACGGACATGAGGTGACATGAGGTTATATCTCCACAATGCTTTAGCGAATTCTGACCAAACTTGGTGTGTGTTATACCAAGCATGATCTGAAGGCACATGAGTAGTTTCAGCACAGCACCACCTACTGGTCAAAAGATTTATAAATTTTGTTTTGTTTAGAACTTCTGAACAGTTTGGTCAAAAATCCTAAAATTGGTCTTGTTAGATTTAGAACGGCATATCAAATCAAATGTTACCCAGTTTTCCTACGTCGGCCTTGCTGGGCGTCTTATCAGGGGTCTCCTACCTTGCTCCTGGAGAGCCATACTTCAGCGCTAACTCTAATCAAAAACACCTGAACCAGCTACTTCAGAGTTACTTGATAATTACAGGCAGGTGTGTTTAAGCAGGGTACTGAAGGTAACTTAAGTCTGAAGGAAGGTAGATCTCCAGAAGCAGGGTTGGAGAACCCTGGTCTTCTGTGAGTAATTAAAGTAAAGTTGTGAGTAAAGTTCCTTAGCTCTTCATTTTGCCTCTGTTGTGCTTGACCCCTGAACTAGGGGCCAAGCACAGAAGGTGTGAACGCACCTATTGTATCCATTGCCGTTCTTTTTCTTCTTTTTTCTTCTTTTTCAACTTTTTAGTCTATGGTTGCCCATAGAACTGCTTGTGGGAAAATTATGAAATTTGGCGCACTAATAGAGGACAGTCTCAACATTAACCATAGCAAGTTTGGAGTCTCTAACTCAAACTCTCTACCACCACCAGTTGTCCAAAATTTCACTCATGTTTATGCTAGTACCTTCTGAAGCATACATTTTAGAAGCAAAATTGCTGTCTTCCTCTTATTTCTTGGCTTATGCCGAGGCAAATGCACACCACAATTTTAAATTCTACTGTTGAAGATTTTTAATAGTCGCCTATTCATCGCAGACAGTTTGTCTGATTTTCACTAAAACTGGCTCAGATCATCTTTACACCATGCTGGCAAAAAGTTAAGGAATTCAAGTTGGTTAGTCAGACTATTGCATGAACAAATTTGACGAAGAGCACGCAAAAATTACAATAAGGCTATATATAGGTTTGGCATATTGAGACTAAACTTGGTGTGTGTTATAATAACCGTGACCTGAGACTACCTGCACAGTTTTGGCGCAGCGCCACCTAGATGTCAGGAGATATGAAAAATGGCAATTTTTGCTATAAATTCTGAATGGTTTGGCAAAAAATCACAAAACTTTGAATTTTGACGTAAAATGCTATTTTTCCGAATGCATTGGCATATCATTACGAAACTCAGTACATGTCTTCAGCACCATGCCATGATTGTACTCAAAATGTTTTGGGGCAGTGCTATCATGTGGTCAGAAGTTATAATAAAATTAGAAAAAATGCTATTAACTTTTGAGTATATAAGCCTATTGTAATAAAACTGATCTCAGCGATTTTTTTGGGTCATGCCGTGAATATAGATACCAACTTTTTCGAACTCCTCCAAGACCGTTGGTCCGATTTTCACCTAATTTGACTCTTCAGACCGTGCTGGCAAAATGTTATGGATTTTGTCAATAGATTAAATGGTTATTGTTTATTGCATCAACAAATTTGCTGGAATGATGCCAAATGATGCATGGTTGTTTGGTGCATCACAGTGTCATCACTGTGTCTGAGGTTGAATCTCTGCAAAGCTTTTGACATATTGACACCAAACTTTATATGTGCCATTGTCACATCACACTGACCACACCACATCAATTTGGTAACAGCGCCACCTATTGGTCAAAAGTGATATACTGTTAATATGAAGCCATTAACCAGTAATAATGAAATTTCCAAAAATGCTTTTAAATTTATTTATTTACTTATTTATTTAGTACAGTGTAGAAATATAGTACGTGAAATGCCCTTTGTGAGTAAAACAAATCATTTTTGGTAAATCATACAAAGAATAACCTTACTGGAATGATACAATTGAGAAAATTATTACAAGTAATATCAAAATATATCTTTTGTGTACAGAGAACAACTGTAAAGTATATGAACTTTTATTTTTTGTCAATTAATGTAACTCTCTGATACACTGTATCCACAATAATTTGTACAGATCTCTGCATTATGTTTTAACACTTTTCCGTTATTATATATGACTGTAGTCATATATAATTGTAACATGGGGAGTCAGGACACATAGATGGGGATCCAAACGCCAGCCTTTATTAACAGACGTAGTCAAGACAGGCAGGGTCGAACACCAGCAAACAGTATCATCAAAGAATAATCCAAAAGCGTAAACCGAAAAAAAAACAAGCAAGGGTCAGGGCAGGCAGCGAATGATCATAAAACTAGGAAACAGTCCAGGGTCAAAAACACAGGGAAACTAGGAAACATGGAAAGGTAAACACAGGAGCTAGGAAACGACGATACAATAATCAGCAATATTAAATACTGAACAAACAACTTATATAGAAGACAAGGAGAACATATGACAAAACCAACCAATGAGAACAAGACACATGTCAAAAAGGAACCAATCAGGACATGACACACAGATAAGGGTAGCACATGATATGATCACATAAGAGGCAAGGGACACAGGGCAAATCAAAGAAGTAAAGGCAAGAGTCCGGAGAGGAGTGCCCTCCAGTGGAGATTATTGACAATTATAATGTACGTTATTGTTTTTTTCCTAACAACCTAAACACACATAGTGAAAAACTGTCACGAATCTGGTCGGTGTCCCGCTGTCCGCTCACCACCAGATGTCACTCTCACCCCATCATCACACTCTGACTCTTGTACCACACCCCGGACTAC
>JAHKKF010532461.1:0-10985 GCA_019740295.1 Labeo calbasu
TAGCAAAAATTAATTAAAATGAAACAAAAACAATCTTGTTGAATTATTATCTAATAATTAATTTTCAATATTAACATATATAAACTATTGACACTATTTAATTAATGAACAAATACTGAAACGAATGAATGAATGAACAAATATAACTAACTAACTAACTAAATAAATAAATACATACATAGTTTTATATATTTTTATTAATAATTTGAGACACAATTTCAAATCATATAGTGTGACCAGTTCAGTTTAATTAATTGTTCTGGTCATCATACAATTTATTTAATTTAAAAAATAAATAACCAATGGCTTAAAATAACATAAAACTCAAAAATAAAATAAAATAAATAAATAAAAAAAAATAAAAAAATAAATACAATTTTAAATTTTGAAGTTTTTAAATAAAATCTTTAAAAAATGCAAAAAGAAAAAGAAGAAAATGAAGAAACAGAAAATCCTGATTATTTATTATCTAATAATAATTTTCAGTTTTTAAGTGAATGAATGAATGAATGAATGAACGAACAAACTAAATAAATAAATAAATAAATATGGTAACACTTTAGTATAGGGAACAATTCTCACTATTAACTAGATGCTTATTAGCATGCCTATTCATAACATATTGGCTTTTTATTAGTAATAATAAAGCACATATTCTGCATGACCATATTCTACATCCCTAATCCTACCCAATACCTAAACTTAACAACTACTTTACTAAATACTAATAAGCAGCAAATTGGAAGTTTATTGAGGCAAAAGTTAATGGTTTGTTATTAGCGAGAATTGGACCTTAAAATAAAGTGTGACCATAAAGATAAATAAATAAATATTGTTTTATATATTTTTATTTATCATTTGAGACAATCGATCAATCAATCAATCGATCAATTAATATTGTTATATATTTTTTTATTTATAGTTTGCAACACAGTTTCAAAATCATAGCAAAAATCATATAAAGCGTGGCCTGTTTAGTGTAATTAATCATTCTGGCTGAAATCATGATTTATTTCATTTTAATTACTTGTGATGGCCTATTCTAAACTGATGGATGAAGTCTTAGGATGTCTTGGCATAAAAATGATTTCAGAGCTCTGTTTGGGCTGTTTTCAGCAGATGATGTCATACAGAATGACTGCCAGAACCAGACACTTCATTTCAATCAAACAGCCATGCTGTAGTCAGTGATGAAACAGCTGACCACCACGATTAAACCAGAGCATGTGCATATTGTACTAATATAACAGCTAATTTGTTTAACAGTCAGTAATGAATACTCAATAATTGGTACTGTGTTAGTCTTAAAAAAAATGATGGAAAGGGATGTGCTTTCCAAAGTGTGTGACGCTTTATTCCAGTCTGGAAATTCTCAATTACACGTCTTTGAGCAGCAGCACCTGCTGTGCATTTACACAAACCATGTGATGAGTTCAAACAGCAGCATTAGGCTCTTCAATTCCTCTCACAGAAGCGCCTGTGCTTAACTGAGGCTTAGCATCACTGAACAGGTCTAAGAAGGGATTTGGAAACTCTTTAAGATAACACCCGACAGACGAGAAACAGATGAATATTCGGATTTACGCCAAAAGCAAATGGTCTTCAGGTCAGACGGCTAAAGCGCCTAGGAAGTGTAGCGCTCTAGCTGAGCGATACGCCATGAAGAATTCAATAACAGCACAACTTTCTCTCTAATCTGTTTGTCTGTTATCAAAGCTTTAGACATTAAATCTCACTCTCTATTCCAAGATGAGACATTCTTTAGTTTTCAATTTCCAAATAACTGGACATGACCATTATGGGACGGACACAACGATTACTTGTTTACTACTCTCAGGAGACTATCTTAGGCAAATCAAAAGTTTCAGCATGACAACAACAGCGTATTTTTTATTATTAAAATTAATAGGGAGACTGGGACTATAGCTGTCTCACTTTTACGCCAGTAAATAATGTCAAAAATCAGTATATTGACATAAATACTAAAATTCTATTACATTCATTGTTCATACAGGTCATCGCACACATGGTGACCAGTGACGAGGCATGTTGTCACAATGACTTCTGCAAATTAATAGCCTATAATAGGCTTTTCAACAAAAGTTTAAAAAGTTATGAAACAAAATAATGCAGATGAAACATAAAAAGGCTTAAAAAAGTAACATACACAAATATAAAACCACTGATTTGGCCAAAAAAAAAAAAGTAATTAATAAATTGTATATACACTTCCATTCAAAAGTTTGGGTCTGTAGTTTTTTTAGTAATAATTTGACAGCATATCATTGTTACAAATTTCAATAAATGCTGTTCTTTTTAACTTTTATTTTATTTGTATTTATATAAGTTAATCTGCAAAAACAGATTTTTAACAATATTCAAAAATCAGGTTTTTAATTGTGCATTCCAATTAATCTTAGTCAAACTGTAGTTGGGTTATTTTAAGAAAAATAAATAAATAAATAAATAAAAAATACAGCTAACTAACACAATAAAAAACACATGAGTTTTGAAAATGTAAAAAACAACCAAAAAAACGTAGCTATCAGGTTTTGCAAAAAAAATAATATTTTACAGTATATTATTATATACGTGTATATATGTATATGTACATATACTGATAATATGATGTCTTTAAGCAGCAAATCAGAATTAATTTTTTTTTAAATTAGAATAACATTTAACAATACTACCATATTTTTGAAACTGAATAGAGGTGTATTTAAAACATTTAAAACACATGTGACAACTTTCCTGAAAGTTATGAAAACCTCCTAAATAAAAGAAATACATTTCCACAAGCCTATTATGTGCTTAAAATTAAAAAAGCTTCAGACTTTTCACAAAATGTATAAATAAAGTGTCATATGTTGGTGCCGATGTAGCAATTCTTTGTTACATAATATGCTTTTAAAGGATGACATGTTCATTCTGCAACAGGCATCAGCTATACTCGTGAAAAATGAGAAACATGCTAAAGGCAGCAGACAGTCTGAGATCAAGACGAGACAGTATATGCTACATGTTCGTGTAGGTATGTGCCAGTCTGCTAAAATGACAAAAGATAACCTGATGGACGTGTCTATCTCGCTCCATCTAGAGTGAAGGGAGTGAAGTGCGTAATAGCTGTGAGTAATGCACTGTGACAGTGGCTGCTGCGGCCATGACTGACACTTGACCCGCGGACACACGGGACGCTTTATAAGACAGTCTGTGTGTGCGGGCTTTGGAGTGGAGACAGGAGGGATGAAAGACTTTGAGTGTACAAAATGCATGATCTTAAAGAGATATTTGACCTAGAAGTGAACAGTCTGTCATCGTTTACTCACCATCATGTTGTTAAAACCTGATTTTCTTTCTTCTGCAGAAGACAAAAAAAAATATTTTAGAAGAACGCAAAGGATAAGTTCCTGATAATTTACTCACTCCCATGTGACCCCAGATATTTATATCTTTCTTTTTTCAGTAGAAAAGGAATTGAGGTTTTTGAGGAAAACATTCCAGGATTTTTGGGTCGAAGTCCAAATTGCAGTTTCAATGTAGCTTCAAAGGGCTCTACACGATCCCTGCTGAGGAATAAGGGTCTTATCTAGCAAAACGATCAGTCATTTTCTTAAAACAAAAAATGTCTATGCTTTTTAACCACAAATGCTCGTCTTGATAGCTCAACCTCACACATTATGTAATCACACTGAAAAGGTCATACGTGAGACGTAGGCAGAAGTACCAACACAGTGTTTACAAAGCAAGCCTGCAAAGAAAGTCAAAAGTGAAACAACAATGTCGGATGATTTTGCAGTTGGTAGAGAAAATGAGATGGAGTTTTCTGCACTACCCTACCTTTTCGAACCGAAGTACACAGACACAGACTGAAAACCATAGTCACCAGTGCAACTAACCCGATCAGCATATTTGTGTTTGCGTTGAGGGGATGGGGTGTTTTTGCAACGTTGAGTAATGTATTAAAGACATATCTCATGAATCCTTTCATAAACAAAGTGTAGAGAGAGTGTAAATAATAGATTGTGCAGTGCAGAGAGCTTCGTTGATTATAATGAAACTTTGTGAGATCGCAGTGAACTAAGACGAGTGACAGTTTTTAATGATTTTTAAGGGAGTTTGTAAATGAGATCTTGATTTAATACAACAGTTAAATAAACAAGAAGTTAATATTAAGTGACTTACATTGTCTAACTATAATTTTGGTCTATTTTTTCATCAAAAATAGTTTGAAACAAGTCACAACTGAGTCACATCTCCATTCAAACACAGCTGTGTTTTGTTTATGAATGAACGTGCGCTTTTAAACAAATCTAGTGAGTCAATTATTCAATTTCCCATTTATATAGACAGTCTGCACTTTCTTTATTCCTGAATGAATCAGCTGTTCGAACGAATCAAACGAATGAATGATTCAGTAATGAAACCAGCGACTTGCCGCCACCTGCTGGCAGTTTTAGTTTAATTATTAAAGTATATTTTCAGTTATTTAAATCATTTAATGTTTTTATATTCAAAATTTTATATTTAAAACATTAATCTGAGCATAAATTTATGAATTTGATTGCACTCATGCCACCTCTGAGCCTCATTACACATATGTAAATACATCTACAAGCCACTTTTGTGTTATTCTGTGCCACCTCGTAATGGAAAGGCTAATTTTTGTTTAGATTTTTTGATTATTGATTAGAAGGTGCTCCTGAAATTTTGACTGTGCTCTTAATTTTTTTAAGTTAGGAGCACAAGTGCTTCTAAAAAGAACAGTAAGTGTAGAGCCCTGAAAAGTTTGTATTTTTATTGATTTATTTATTTTTTAGAAAACGATCGATCATTTTGCTAGATAAGACCCTTATTTATCGGTGGGACTGTGTGGAGCCCTTCGAAGCTGCAGTAAAACTGCAATTTGGACCTTAAACCTGTTGGCTACCTTATAGTCCACTATATGAAGAACAATGCTAAAATGTTTTCCTCAGAAACCTTAATTTCTTTGTGACTGAAGTCAGAAAGACATGAAAATCTTGGATGAGATGGGGGTAGAGGCAATTTTTATTCTGAAAGTGATCTTCTCTGTTAAGAAAGATGTGTATGTGCTGTATATAGAAGTCCACATTGAACTAAAAAAATAGGTCATTTTAGGATTTTATGAAACACTATGAGTTAATAAGACAACATATTTAAAACTAGGGACCACTAATCATATAAGCAAATAACTGATTGTAATTGATCATGGGAACTCTTTTAATCTAAAGGTCAAATTAAAGCACAAGATGCTATTTGGATTATTGTCAAATCATGCTGGAGAACATGATCATCACGTCTTGTTCATGTCAGCTCGAATCATTAAAGGAAAAAAGAGGACAACCATTACTTACATTTCTATGCTAAAGATGTCATTTGTAATGAAAATTCATAACATAAACATTCCCACAATGCTCATGCTGGTCTCAGTTTTGGAATCACTCATGTATGTTCAGGTTACAGTATTCCCTTTTGTATTGTAACAGGGATGATGGATACAGTCTAGTAGTTTGTGCATGTGTGTTTGTTCATGTGTCCAGTCTTATATTAGGGTGATGTGGCCTTGCCCCCACCTGGACGTCAAGGGCACAGGCTAAAATAACCTTCTTAATTACTTGTCAAAAGCAATTCCACGGTTTGATGCTCGTCTACATGTGCCTACACATTTGTTTGCAATGTGAGGCTTAAATCCAGGGCCCTTTCAAATATTAGCACAGGAAAAGAAAAAAAGTTAAAAAGCTGCAGTAAAAATCCCTACCACATATTTTAAAAAATAATCAATGCTTGAGCATTATGTTATGTTACTATAAAATAGGAAGTTAAAAACTATAAACTGTTATACCATATAGTGAGAAAGCCGCATGATGAATCAAACCTCATCACAAATTGAAGAAAATCCTAATATATAGCAGGTGCTACACTAAAGTAATGCAATAAACATTCATTTAACAACATAAGATAAACCCTATTGTGTATAAGCAAAATAGTTATTTCAATAAAAAAACACCACAAATCATAGAGTTAAAAAAAACTACTGTCAAAATTAACTAACACACGCAATGAAACTTCAGCAATAAAAAGGTGTGGACACTGTTATTTTAGCGGCTGACTTTATTGCATGCATTTGTAGGCGTTTCCTTGTCAGACGCAAAATTTATGAGATGAGTAGTTAAATGAATCAAGGTGATTTACTGTATTTTTTTCAAGGTTTGTGGTAGTCAATTTACTGGTATTTGAGTTATCATATTACACGCAGCTGATTATCATCAGCTTTGCTTGTTTGCGACCTTACGCTAAATTGTGCTGCTCTTGGTAGATTGTGTTGGGCTGCGAGTTGTAGCTGTGGGCCTTGGTGATTTCCCTGGAGAATCATCACCACCTTACTCCCTGCGAACGACTGTCATTATGATCTGGCTGCGTCTGTGTTCTTTAATTTGCACATTGTGAGTAGATCACCTGCTAGATCACTGTCCACTCCCACTGGCACTTTTATGGGATTGCGTTCTCACGCTAATTTGCCCTATTTAGTAAATCTGGCCATATGTTTAGTATCTAAACATATTCTGGGAATGTCAATGTGCAGTTTTTCCACTGTAAATTATAAGATGTATTGTTTCCCTTCCACAAACTGTAAAGACCCCCTATAGTGAAAATCATGTTTTTAACATTGTTCACCTTAATCTTGATGTTTCAATATACTTAAAGAAAACCCTGGGTATAAAGACTATGGCTTAATATAACATACATGATGTCTCTTACTGACATATGTGGTAGAAAACCCATGAAAGATTTACGTTATTAAATAAATCCTCATAGTTTTATACATATTTTGGACTATGGGGGGGCGCCATTATTTTGCTTACGTGAAATGGTTGCACTTGGTGAGCTACTGGTGCTACTTGTTGCTATTTTTATTGCAACGCAACTCAGAAAATAAAATATGATGCTACTTTTGGTTGTAATTTTTAATCAAAGGGCAACAAGAGAAGCAATGTAAGTCTTCACTGCTTTCCTAGCGATAAGAAGAGGAGAAAAGAATGGGAAGTTGCCTGTGGATGAATAAAACTTCCTAAAGACCCACGTCTTTGTTCTCTCCACTTTAGCCCTGATGCCTCTGAGGCTTTTATTAGACCACAGCTACTGAAAAAGCTTACAAACAGCACACAAGAAATGATAGAGGCCATCCTGGCAGGATGTAAACATGCCAATGCTTGTCATGACGCCTCAGCCACTGAAGGAATTTCTCAGCACGGATTTTGCTCGATATCTGGAGGTGTTTAGACTCCTTGTAGGGAAAATCGATGGTACAGCATTTGGTTTCAGCTTATGCTTAAATCCATTGTCACCTGTAAGCTATTTCAGTAGCTATGGTCATCGTATCAGTATTTTATTTTCCAAGTTGTGTTGCGGTAAAAATAGCAGCAGGTAACACCAGTAACTCACCAAGTGCAACCATTTCATATAATCGAAATAGTAGCGCCCCCATAGTCCAAAATATGTATAAAACAATGTAGATTTTTTTAAATAACTTAAATCATTCAAGGGTTTTCAACTACTTATTTCAGTAACAAACAACATTTACATAACAATAAGCCATACAAATCTTGATATTGTGAAATCACTTATTTAAATAATTCCCACTCACAGGTGAGGCCTGGTTGAGCTGCGCTAGAGAAGATGAAGAAGAAGAGCTGTTGTGTGGCATGTTGTCACCATGTCAAAGAGACGCCGTTTTTCCACCCTGGTTCCAGAACCCCTTTTTTTGAGCTTCCAAAGGTTCTGCATGATCCTCTTGTTTGCAAACATTTTCAGGGACTAAATTATCGACTGTAAAAAAAAAACTGCATCTCTACTTCCTTCCACTACAAAAATGTGAAGCCAAAACATCTCAGAATGGCTGCTGCCATCTTGTCCTGCCATCAAGTCATTTCAGTAGTGATCATTTGGAGCCAGAGTCTGCGCAGTAGTGATTCATTTGGAGCCAGAGTCTGTGCAGTAGTGATTCATTTAGAGCCTGAGTCTTCGCAGTAGTGATTTATTTAGAGCCAGAATCTGTGCAGTAGTGATTTATTTAGAGCCAGAATCTGTGCAGTAGTGATTCATTTAGAGCCTGAGTCTGTGCAGTAGTGATTCATTTGGAGCCAGAGTCTGTGCAGTAGTGATTCATTTGGAGCCCAAGTCTGTGCAGTTGTAATTCATTTGGAGCCCGAATCTGTGCAGTAGTGATCATTTGGAGCCCGAGTCTGGGCAATAGTGATTCATTTGGAGCCAGAATCTGTGCAGTAGTGATTCATTTAGAACCTGAGTCTTCGCAGTAGTGATTCATTTGGAGCCCGAGTCTGTGCAGTAGTGATTCATTTGGAGCCCGAGTCTGTGCAGTAGTGATTCATTTGGAGCCCGAGTCTGTGCAGTAGTGATTCATTTGGAGCTAGAATCTGTGCCATAGTGATTCATTTGGAGTCAGAGTCTATGCAGTAGTGATTCATTTGGAGCCCGAGTCTGTGCAGTAGTGATTCATTTAGAGCCAGAATCTGTGCAGTAGTAATTCATTTAGAACCTGAGTTTGTGCAGTAGTGATTCATTTGGAGCCCGAGTCTGTGCAGTAGTGATTCATTTGAAGCCAGAGTCTGTGCAGTAGTGATTCATTTAGAGCCAGAATCTGTGCAGTAGTGATTAATTTAGAGCCTAAGTCTTCACAGTAGTGATTCATTTGGAGCCCTAGTCTGTGCAGTAGTGATTCATTTGGAGCAAAAAGCCGCGGCAAGTCCCACCCTACTAAAAGACACATGACAAACTAAAAGCTTAGCTTAAGGACTTATTAGAAAAAAAACTTGAACATACATTAGCATGACAATTGATGGACTCTATCTCTGGGGAAAAAAATATTAAAATATTAATTAAAATATTAATATTAGTGTAATTTCATTTTTTAGTTTGGCTCACGTTCCATTTGTTTACAAAGAGAGGCTGGGGTTTATGACCACCCTGTATACTGCAGCCAACTAATCAAAATGATTTATTGATATTGGCTTCACTTTTCATGTGCAACACACTTGGTCTGAATCAGGCTTGAATTGGTATGCCAGATAAACACACGTTTTTCGTAAAGTGCGAGACATTTCCAGAACACGCCCTAAGTGGTTTGCCAATCACAACACACTGGGTCAGCTAACCAATCAGAGCACATTTTGTATTTCAGGAGGTGGAACAGGAACTAAACAGTGTTTCAAGACTGACTGGGAAGAGAGGTGCTGAAATAAAGCATGAAAATCTATTGTAGTAAACACCAAATACCAAATAAAGACTGTAAAAGGGCAAAATAGAGCCTTTAAGGCATGAATAAATTACTTTAATGGGGAAAAAGGTGATTATCAAAGGTGAGTTTTGAGGATCAAATTTAATGGCTTTCATGAAATGTCACTTTAGATTTATCAGTTTTTCAGCGAATATAGTAAGGAAGCCTACAGTTAACCAATTAACAGATTTTGGTTGTAGCATTTTTATAGTATTTCACCTGTAAAATTAAGATTGTTTTTTACATGACCGTGAAACATTAGACTACAACAAAGGGGCAAAGTAGTCCCTGCTTTAAAGCCACTGTCAACAGAAATCCGTTTAACACGATACAATGATTTTGCGGTTGGAGCTGTGATGTTCCTCTAACCCATTAATCTTTTTGCAGCCATTTGAGCGAGTGTTTCTCCAGGTGTTTCATTTGTGTTGATGGAGATGTAGTTCTGCGGGACTCCTATTACACGTTTTGCAGTCTGTGGACCTCCACATCAAACTCCTCCGTTGCTCAAAGGTGACAGCTACTCGCAATGAGAGAGTAACATATGGCCCGACTGTTTTTACAAGCAGAGCCGTGAGTGTAATGCTTAAGTGGAAAGGTGTTTTTCCAGGTTGGAGTTAAAACAACTCTCCATGTCTCTCTCACAGCTAATCTTGAGCTAGAGTTGCCATTTTCTCAGAGCACAACTAGAAAGTTTGAGAAATGCTCAAGCTGTCTCATCAAGGCAAAGTGGCATTTAACAAAAGCAAGGCATTACGAGATAATCCTGCTGTTGTCCAAGCGCTGCTTCTCACATAGGTACTCGTTTACTTTTTCTATCATTCCTCACGCTTGAAGTCTTAAGGGTGGTGTCTAGTTACTTGCTTCCATGGCTTGGCTGACCATTCTAGCTGCAATGCTAATCCCAGCGTGGAAAAATACATCTCTCTCACAAATATTTGTCTACACTTCACATCTGTTCAGTGCCTCTGTCAGGGCCCACATCTTTGACAACCAATGACCACAACGTGAACACCCACGCATGCACACACACACACACTCGCTGGCGAGTTGCATGTGTGTGAGATGACGCGTTCAGGTCAAAGGTCTGTCTGCCTGTCTGTGAGTTTAGTGAGAGTGATATATGAGATAGAGTGGACCTCAGGAGGTTCAAAACCTTGACAGTGAAGTTACTAGACACCATATGGATGATCACTGGAGGCAACTGCAAAAAAGATTCTTTTTTCAGACATTCCTTCCCTCTTTTAATGCTCGGAAAAGAGCAGTGTTTTGAAAGCATCACCGATTCACAGTGTTTACACTCTTCAGGAACTCAACCGTACTCCTAGTGCACACTACTGAGACTCATCACTCATCACTGTAACAAAACGCCCATATTGGATTCTAGCATTGAATTCACCGTGTGCTTTTAATTTAACTTAATTTGACTTTCTTTCTTTGTTTTCATGAGTTTTCAGTTGTATGTTTTAACTAAATAGCTTCATTCATTCATTCATTCATTCATTCATTCATTCATTCATTTATTTATTTATTTAATTTGTAAGTGTTTTAGTTTAATTCTAGAATTCTAGTCAGGGTTACTATTGTTAACTAAAACTAAAACCATAAATAACTTGAAATAAAATAAATACTGAAATTAAAAAAAAAAAAGCCTTGAAGTACTAAAGTCAAA
>JAHKKF010532461.1:11035-30685 GCA_019740295.1 Labeo calbasu
TATATATATATATATATATATATATATATATATATATATATATATATATATATATATATATATATATATATATATATATAAAACAAAACACTAAGGTAAGTAAATATTGACGAAAAATGTAAAAGTAAAAAGCAAGCAAGTAAATAATAAATTAATTCATAAATAAATATATATTTACTATATATACATAATAAACTGTAATAAAAATGACAAAATTACTGAAATCTAATTAAACAATATTAATAAAAAATGTAATAATATATCATGGTACCATAGTTTTTAAGTATATTTACTTTATAGTTTGTTTCTAGTATTTTACATCAAGCTGCCATAGTTATTATAATAAATATAATTTATGTCTGTGGATATGTTTAAATAGTAGTAAGTCAATAAGTTAGTAAGTAAATAAATAAATAGTAATAGAAAGGATAAAAACACAATACAATTACTAGTGTTTTTTTGTGTTTTACACCAAAGCTGCCACTGTTATTATGCTAACTATAATTTATGTTTTTAAATATGTTTAAATAGTAAATAAATAAGTAGTAATACAAATTATAAAAACACAACACAATTATTAAAACTTTATTTTAAAAAGTTAATTTACAATTATAGTTATATTTTAATTTATGTTTGTAAATGTTTAGATAGAAGAAACAAATATAAAACAGATACATAAACAAATAAACAAACAAACATAAATAAATAAACAGTAATAAATAGTAATACAAATGACAAAAAAAAATTACTAAAACAGAAAACAAAAATAAAACAGAATTTAAAATATTAATAAAAAATATAGTAATAAATATGGTACTAAAATAACACTGTTATTAGTATTTAGGTATATTTACTTTAATGTTTGTTTTTAGTATTTTACACAAAGCTACCACAGTTGTTATGCTAACTATAATTTATGTTTGTAAATATGTTTAAATAATAGTAAGTAAATGAATAAATAAATAAATAAAAAGTAATAAAAAGGACAAAAACAACAAAATAGCTAAAACTTCATTTAAAAAAAAAAATAACACTTTACAATAAGGTGCCATTTGTTAACATGAGCGAACAATGAACAAAACATTAATTACACTATTTATTCATCTTTGTTAATATTAGCTAATAAAAACAGAGTTGCTCCTTGTTTGTTAGTTCACAATGCATTAACTAATGTTAACAAACACAACTTAAGAATTTAATTATCAATTAGTAGATGCTACCATTAACTAAGATTACTAAATGTTTTATTTTTCATTCATAGTTCATGTTAACTAATCAACCTTATTGTATAGTGTTACCAAAAAAATAAATTAAAACAGAAAACAAAAATGAAATCAAATTAAAAATATTAATACAAATATAATAATAAATAATATATCAGTAGATCATGAAACTAAAATAACACTGGTTTTAGTTTGTAGGTATATGTACTTTATAGTTGGTTTTTAGCATTTTACACCAAAGCTGCCACAGTTATTATGTTAACTATAATTTAAATATGTATGTAAATGTTTAAATAGCTTCCTTCTATTTAGCGGGTAAACAGGAGTGAATTATTTCGTTTTTTAACAACATACTGTGTATTAAAAATTAAAAATTTATGTTCATTTTAATGTTATTTTAGGTTAGATTCAAATTTTGATTATTATTTATAATTATTACTTTTTCAGCTTTTCCATTTTTATTTCAGTTAATGAAAACGTTTTCATTTGTGTACTTTTTACAATGATGTATATTTTCTGTCAAAAATGCTTGCTTTTGGTGTGTGAGCTTGTTAAGCAGGCTGCAGCAAATCACAAACGTCAAGACCGACTAGTCATCAAATGCAAACTGATGAAAACTGACAGTAAGTTCCTCCTCATAACATGTTATCATAAATGAACTCTACCAATAATTTGTGTCAGAGTTTACAGAAGAGTGAATTTGGTAATTGTAGCTTCGTTCAGGGAGGAAAATGATTGCAACTGAAACGCCTGGTCTGCAATTAGTTAAAGGGCAGATCAACACGACAGAAAACGAGAAAATAAGTCTTTTAATGTGCTTTGTAAAGTGCACTTGGCATTACGAGTGGCTTACTTACAGTTGTCTCCGCACATTAAACGTCAAACTAATTACACGCTTCACCTTTAATCAATACCTTTGGGCCAAAGGAAATGTCAGTGTAATGCAAGTGGATTGTCTCACAAGGTCGTCTCTTTTCTTCTCAGGCTTTTCCATCGCAAAACAACCACAAGTACTAATTAAGGATACGCTGCTTACTGACTGATCCTCCTCAGCCAACAGGAACAAATTAGTCAAAACAGATTTTAGAGTCTCATGCACCTTGGATAATAACAACAACACTGGCTAGAGTAAAAAGGTGCACAGGGCACCAAACAGGAACAGGAAATGGCCAGCAGCATAAACAAAAAACACTTCAGGGACTTAATTTCTACCAGCTTCCCTTTTCCCCTGAAAACTCTTGCTTAAAAACAATAGCCAACACTAAGAGAAAGAAGTCAGTGTCTATATGACTTATAGGTGACTGCACAATCATAAAGGGCAAAAGGCTCATGTCTGATATCTCAATGAACAACTTCCTCTTGGCTCAAACTGACCCATTCAACAGCACTATGGTATCTGGCAACATTAAAGAAGAATATTAAAAGGGACGTGTTTCCAAACCAGCTGACTCTAATCAGTTCCCTCTCAGGGCTGCTGTGAACATCTGTGTACAGAGATGAGATCTGGTAACCAGACACTAACAGATGGGGCACTGAACTGTTTAATTTTATAATTTGACAGTTTTTTTTTTTGTCTTCAGCATGGTCAGTGCAGCTTATTCTGCCCAGAAAATGTCTGCTTTATTTATTTATTTATTTATTTATTTATATAAATTTAGCAAAGAAAATCCCCAAAAAAAAAGTGACAGTAAAGATTTTTATTTCAAATAAAAACTTAATAAAAACTGTGTATTAATAATCTTATGTGATGATGATAATAATAATAATAATAATAATAATAATAATAATAATAGCATCAAATCAGCATATTAGAATAATTTCTGATTGATCATGTGACACTGAAGACTGGAGTAATGATGCTAAAATTCAGCTTTTAATCACAGGAATTTATTAGATTTTAAAATATATTCAAATAGGAAACAGCTATTTAAAATTGTAATAATATATTCCACAATAATAATGTTTTTATGGTAGTTTGGATCAAATGCAGCCTTGACTGCTTTTTTTTTTTTTACAGTTGAGATACTATTATAGCTTTTATTAATATTCTGACTTATTTTTATTTTAGATTTTGGTTTGTCGAAGTTTTAGTGTTTTGTCATTTTCTTTTTAAATATATCTATTTAAGCTATATTAATTTTTATTTCAGTTTTAGTCATTTTACTACTTCAGGTTCAGTGTTGTCTACCTGAAATAAGTATTTCCTTTCATATTTTAGTTGGTTCTAGTTTTAGTTAAAATATATAATATAAAAATAGTTACAACTATTTCAATAATAGTGACAATAAGGTCAATAAACAATAACTGTGACTATATTAACATGCAATATTGTTGTTAACGATTAAAAAAACAACACTTGAATGTATTGCAAAAAAACTAATACTTTTCTAAAGCTTTCATGTGTGCGGTTGCCAGATATCAAGAGTTCAGATCCGCAGATTAGAGCTTCTATGTTAAAAGGATACATTTTCCCCTTCTGTTTTGCTTAATTTTGCAATCTGGCAACCATGCGCACACCCTCGCTCTTCATTGCAGAAGCACTGACGATGATCTTTTAGACTGAAATATGCAGTCGGATAAAATAAAGAATATCTATTTTTCCATCTGTTACCTAAACCATAGTGAAATTTAGAGTACATTTGGAGGACATAAGTTAATTGTTTACTTCTTATATTAAAATACTTTTAAAAACAGCACCTCTGTTTAATGTCTTTAAAAATGAGCTAGCCATGTATACAGAGGTCTTAAAAATTATGAGAAATATTAAGGCCAAGAAATTATATGATTTGTTTAATCAGTTTGATTTCGTTTAATCCCCTACATTGTCCCCAAATTTAATTTTATTTATTATTATTATTATTTTTTAAATTAATTTGATTTCATTTTCGGCTTACTTCTGAGTTGAAAAAACAAAACTAAACAAAACCTATATATAAAAAAAAAAAAGAAAGAAAGAAAGAAAGAAAGAAAGAAAGAAAGAAAGAAAGAAAGAAAGAAAGAAAGAAAGAAAGAAAACAGACAAGCAAGCTTAAGTACAGTGATCTCAGCATGAGATGTTTAGCTTAAATAAAAGTGTCATTCAACCAGTCTGTGTTCTGTCATGAGATCTCGACTATATTGTTTGAATAAATGCAACTGCTGTTGTTTCAACAGAGAAACATTACTGCAATTTGACCTTACTGGAATTACTATCAGGAAGTTCCCTGTTATATCTAATACTTTTTTTTTTGTTTGTTTTACCAGTTTTCATAATGTAGACAGAGAGAGTACATATGTCTTTGATACTAATTTATATTATAAATAGCTTATAATAAATCAGTACAATAGATGAGGTAAAATAAATCGTGTGTGAATCCACATTTTATTGATTTGTGCTTATTGCAATAGCTGAAATGCAAAAATAAATTTCTCAAATGACAACATTCATTATGACTGTAATTTTGTGCAAAAGCAATTATACAGCCTGATGAAAGATTCCATTGACTAAAACTAGACTAAAACAGCCAGACATTTAGTTGGTTGACTAAATTTGATAATAACTAAAAAGTACATTTGACAATAAGACTAAGACTAAATTAAAAAAATGACTGACAAAATTAACATTATTTAATAACCAGAAAATTATGCTTGTTTTCATTATTTTAAGTACATTGAAATACTATAGCGGTCAATAGAATAAAATACTTGATTAATCTTATGATTTATAATCAGAGTAAACTCCACATATTTTATTTTTTACTTACACAAATTTTCTCTGAACATTCAAAGGACCATCTAGCTTCTCACTGGATCCCAGTTTGAAAACCCTTAGAATGGCATGGGAACAAATTGTGAAATATACAGTAAAGTCACAATAACAAGAAATAAGTAGCTGATGCTTTTCATGTCAGCAGGACTTCCCGTAATGTTGGCTATTTAAAGTTTCACAAGCGATGTGAATAGAATGTTACCGTGCTTTTCAAAGCACCACCGCCGACAAAGGTCTTACGGTAATCCTTCCAGGACCCCTTTTAAAGCTCAACTTCATTGAGAGATGAGTTGTGTCCAGACAAGAGTCCAATATCATATTGCCATAAGTGCTCATTAGAGTGAAACATTAGCTTGTTCTTGGCTGGCTATGTGGACATCTCCTGTTTGATTTGTGCGCACAGCTGATTGCCGACCTCCGACGGCAAGGTCATCTTAAGTGGACAGCCAATGGGGTTTCGGCAGAATTTATGCATGTTCGTTCATGGCCACATGAATCTTCACGACACCCGCAAACGTCTTCGCCTCTCGGCGAAGCACACCGTCCGCAGACGGAGACTGAAGATAAGAGGACAATTAGCTTCAGTGATAAACGTCTCACTAACACTTAATCTTATTGCGAGCCAGCAACTGAAGATGTCCTGCCTAATGAACACTGAGTAATCCAAGCTAAAGCACTAATTATCTGTGTCCCACCACTTCCACCTTCAAGTGCGTCACCGGCGGATGACATCACTGGATGAGCTGAAAAATGGTCTGAAGAGACACTGTATATCTAGATACAGGAAATAAGAAGATGTTGGCTTCAATTAGTGTAATTATGATATTGATGAGGACACATGAGTAAGTCATTAGACACATTTGAACTGTTGGGTTTTAGGTCAAAGTTCATGAAGTCAGCAGTCTGAATGTGTTTGGATTCAGGGGGGAATTATAAGGTATGACATCACTGCCGCTCCACCAACACTTATATAGCTGCCAAAAAAAAAAAAAAACCTTGTTGAATAACAAATGATCCTACATGTTGCAATGTGTCTATTGATGTTTCTCTGATACGAAAACTCCATCTAAAAGGGGAAAATGTTAACACATAAAAACACATCCATATGTGTCTAGCTGTCTCGGTTTTTAAATACAGTTGAAGTCATTTTAAGTACAATTTTCCAAGCGCTAAAATTACTTAATACTTAAAAATCTAAAAACCAAAAAAGTTCAAATAAAACTGAAAAGTTATATTATATATATATATATATATATTTTGTATCTCTCTCTCTCCCTATCTATATATTATAAACTGTAAATGAAAATGATGTATAATTCATATTATTATTATTTAAAAAATTTACATTTTAAAATTAGTACTGACCTCAATAAGATATTTCACATAAAAGACGTTTACATATAGTCCACAAGAGAAAATAATAGTTGAATTTATAAAAATGAGCCCGTTCAAAAGTTTACATTCACTTGATTCTTAATACCTTGTTGTTACCTGAATGATCCACAGCTGTGGTTTTTTTTTTGTTTTGTTTAGTGATATTTGTTCATGAGTCTCTTGTTTGTCCTGAACAGTTAAACAGCTTGCTGTTCTTTATAAAAATCCTTCAGTTCCCACAAATTATTTGTTTTTCAGCATTTTTGAGTATTTGAACCCTTTCCAACAATAACTGTATGATGTTGAGATCCATCTTTTCACACTGAGGACAACTGAGGGACTCGTATGCAACTATTACAGAGGGTTCAAACGCTCACTGATGCTTCAAAAGGAAAAACAATGCATTAAGAGCCAGGGGTGAAAACTTTTGAACAGAATGAAGATGTGTACATTTTTCTTATTTTGCCTAAATAGCAATTTTTTTTTTTTTTTTCATTTAGCACTGGCCTTCAGAAGCTACAGAAGATACTTACATGTTTCCCAGAAGACAAAATAAGTTAAATTTACCCTGATCTTACATAAAAAATAACATGAATTTTGTACGATCCCTCTTATTTTGGTAAAATAATTAACATTTTGCAGATTATTCAACGTGTATGTAAACTTTTGACCTCAACTATATATAGTTCACAATCATTCTTGAAGAACCTGTTTAAAAATACATAAAACAAAATACATTTATTCTAGAATTTATACTATATATTTATTCTATGTATATATTTATATTTATACTATTTTTACTGTTATTTTACATTAGCTCATGTTCTAATATTAATATGTAGACCTTTTAATGTTATGATGTATTCAGATTTAAAGAACTGTTTATTATTAACATAACTGCTTATTACTGTTAGTACTAATGTTATTAGTACTGTTTATTATTATGTTAACTATAATGTATTGTATATAAACATACTGTGCCACAGAAATGAGAAATGAGAATAATTAGTAACATTCAAGAGAAATCAAGATCTGGAAGACAACAAATTACATAACGTTCATTGGATTCATTCAAGGCATTCATAATCAGCAATGAAAAAAAATCAACAAACAATTTATTCTAATTTATGAATGCCGTCTGGTAATGGTTTAGTTTACACAGAACAAATGTCAGTCAGTGTCCTGAGGGACAATTCATACTTGATATCAGAGAGAGGAGAGAGAGAGAGAGAGAGAGTTAGCTCAGAGCACTAAACAAATAATTTAAAAATAGTGCACGAGCCGTGTGGTTTAGGCTTAAAAGGATTACCAGAAAACTACAAATCCATTTTTAACAACAGAAGCTCACAAACATGTCCACGCTTGTGTGTTGTGCCTGCATCTACTGTTTAGAAATGTGAGCAATGTACCGCTGCAAAGTAAGCGGGCAGATGCAATCAGTCAAACTCGCTGTCTCTCTTCCTTTTCGCCTTTCTGTCTAAACAGAGCTATTGCCATGCTGTCCTTCAACTTGACATGGGGTTTTAACTCTCCCTTTTTTCACCTTTCCCATCTCTTCTTCACTGTCTCCTGGACGTTGCTGAAGCGTTAACCAGCAGGGCTGCATTCCTGTGACTGCAGGTTCAAATCTTTTCAAGCAAAACACAGCAAGCCATGCAAAGGAGTTCCCATGGGCCTATTCTTGGCCCATGTTGTAGCTAGCTGTGAAAACACTTGCGTGTTTTTAGAAGACCACAGGCCATGAGAAGACACACTACAGCTTTACAGTCTCATGCACTAAGGATGCACACTAGCGAGTCCACTTGAATGTGGTCTGGGTAATGGTTCATGTGCAAGTGTTCGTCTGTATGAATATCAACCATCTGAAGAATGGTAGAACTATGATATGTGTAGTTTAACATCAATTCTGCACATTCGGCCAAAATGGTTGTGCATTTGAATATAAAAATAAAAATAAAATAAAATAAAATATTTTGGGTCCTCAAGTTAAAAAAAAAAGCAAAAAGACATGCATTTTTTTCCTTTGCCTCTCTCACTCTCTCTCTCTCTTTTTTTGGAAGCTTATCTGCAATCAGCAACTCTGAAAGCTCATTACAGCATGCAGGAGCCGGCGCCAGAGATCAGCACTGTACACCAAAACTGTATCCCCTACAAAGGTAAAAACAACCCTATGCTAGTCTATGTGCACGCTTGACCGAATTACTATACACGTGGTGTTTCCTAACAGTCTTACAATTTCAATAAAATAAACAGGTCGAGAAGGAGCCAGGAATAACATGCTGATGTCTGTTTAGATTCTGTTGAAGGGACCTCACACTGATTTAAACAATCAAAACAAACCAGACAAAACATACAGTGGAGAGTAAACCAGACTGAAGGTGAAACAAAGACAACAAACCCTGCTCAGCCTGTAGAACGCTGGACAAATATAGCACAAATAATGCCGGGGAAACTGCGCCGGAGTTTCCATTGCTTTCTGAGAATAATCTTGTTCTCTAAATGTAAACATATGACAAATAAACACACACACATATGTACATATGTTAAGGTCTTTAAACTAAAAGTTTATATCTTACTTTTAATCAATTTTTAATCATCTTTGCTGATTTGAGTTGCATCAGTTCTTTCTGGTCCTCAAATCTGATTGGCTGATAAGAGTGTGGTATTCAGGTTTTTTTAGGCAAGATTGTACTTGTTTAGACTTCAAATATGAGGTTTGTTAATGAAGATAATGTACCTGATGTACCCCATGAACCTGCTGAGAGCAGCCTTACCTCAGCCAGATCAGGTGTCTCTATAGTGGTTAAACATGAGATATAATTTGTTTTGGGTAAATCAAACGGGCAGTCTTTGGTCTTATTAATTTATTATTTGTTCAAGAGCAAACAGTTTTGGTAAAATCTCATCATGTTTATGTAACTTCAGGGTCAGTATCACCATAGAGTGTCTTTCAACCATCACAAAAATACAAAATATTTTGATCTTAATTTTTCATTTGCTTTATGTCATTTCATAAATAGTAAACACTCAAGTACTGGAGAAACATATTAGCTGAACCCCCACACATTTTTTTAGATAATTAAGGCCATTATTTGAAGCATAAACCATAAGATATGTCCACCATGTCATGGACATATGTACTACTGTTAAACGCATTTTCATTGCAATATTAAGATGCAAATAATATTTTTATTAAGCATTTTGAGCTTCAATTAGCATATTAGCTTACAACAAACTGTGACTAGCTAAATAGTTAGTCTGGCTGTTGAAGAGAATTTGGTATATTTAAACTTACATATTTTGAAAATACTGTATTTTAATCACTTCTGGCATAATTTATGGCGACAAGGTGGACATGTTAAGCTTAGCAAAAGCAAGTAAGCAAATTCATATGAAGAAAATTTGTCAATTTAAAAGTCACCAACTTACTCATCTCAGCTGTTAAAATTCCCGCCACTGAAGAGACAAAAAAAATCTGTTGTCCAGATGTCACTAAAGGGGATGGCCTTTTCTTAAAGGGGCAGATTCCCCAATACGACAGGGTGGACAAACATTTCCTTTTAATTAAATAAAATACTGTTTTTATTACCAAATGGTCAATACACTCAAACTGAGTAATCTCTTATTTAGCAAAATATTTAAAACATTTTAAAAAATTATGATTTGACAATATTCTACTCTCATTCAAATTTAATTAGCAGTGCATGGGACATAGCAAAATAACATGCATTGTCCTACACAAAACTTTTAGAAAATGTATCTAAAGAGCCAAGTAATGCTTTTGTTATAAATATAAAAACTTAGCATAATATAACACACCCTTTCATAGTCATTTTTATGTTAAGTTATCATGGCAATGCTGTATATCAGAGCACTGCTTTTGTACTTCTGACTGAATTGTGTACTTGTTTGTGTACCGAACAATGTACTTGTTATACTTCAAATATGCAATTTGTTAAAGGAGAATGCCACTTCCAGAACAAAAATTGACAGATAATGTACTCATCCCCTTGTCATCTAAAAAGATGTTCATGTCTTTCTTTCTTCAGCCATAAAGAAATTATGTTTTTTGAGGGAAACATTTCAGGATTTTTCTCCATGAAATGGACTGATATGGTGCCCCGATGTTGAACTTCCAAAATGCAGTTTAAATGCGGCTTCATACGATCCCAAACGTGGTTGTAAAGTATCCCAGCCAAGGAAGAAGGGTCTTATCAAGCGAAACGATCGGTTATTTTCATAAAAATAATACAATTTATATACATTTCAATGTCAAACGCTCGTCTTGTCTTACTCTGCCTGAACTTTTTTTCTGATTCATGACAGTTAGGGTATGTCGAAAAACTCCCATCTCATGTTCTCCCTCAACTTCAAAATTGTCTTATATCGCTTATATATTGTATTTTTTTAATGGACATAACTAATCGTTTCACTAGATAAGACCCATCTTCCTCGGGTGGGATTGTTTACAACCTCATTTAAACTGCATTTTGGAAGTTCAAAATCGAGGCAACATATCAGTCCATTATATGGAGAAAAATCCATATGTTTAACTCAATAAACATAATTTCCTTTTGGTTGAAGAAAAAAAGACATGAACACCTTGGATGACAAGGGGGTGAGTACATTATCTGTAAATTTTTGTTTCTCCTTTAATAAAGATAACGTCTATGTGAAATTTTACTTCAGTATTTTCGGACATGTGAGCTCCAGGGCATCAGTGGCCGTTTAGCACTCACGAACCTGCCAAGAGCAGCCTCACCTCGGCCAGATCTTCTGGAATTTGCCGCTATGCGATATAATTTGTTCTGGGTAAATCTAACAGGTAATCTTTGATCTTATTAATCTATTATTTGCTTAAGAGCAAATAGTTTTGCCTGAGGGAAAAATCTCATCACGTTATATTTTATGTAACTTCAGTCCTGTATATCAGAGCATTGTATATCAGCTTGTAAGATGCAGCCAACAAATGCACTGAGCAAAGCTGTCATCAGAAATCACCCTTAACAGATGAAAGGATAGTACGACAAAGATATTGTTTTTTTCCCTGTGTAAATTCTAACTAATGTTTTATTGTGAATATGAGATTGAGCTGAAGAATGAATGCTGTATCAGATGCAGGTAATCACACTCGCTCATAATACACTGCTTTTAATACAGTAATACAATACACTTTCAATGAAACAACTTCATTTCGTTTCGTTCAGTCGTTACTAGTTCTAAAGTGACATTTTTGAATTAGTAACAGACACTTGGGCTCAGCTGTTAAACTGAGATTTGAATTTGTGGTGGAAGGAAGTAGTTCTGCACAAAAGAGGGTTTTTTAAGACAATCCATTGTTGTTTCTGATGTATTTACACACTTGTGCCATCAAACTGTTGTATAAATGCAATATCACACTCATAGCCATGAGATATGGTTGTATGTCAGCACACTGTGATTACCTACGGCTGAATCACAGCCGTGCCATTTATAAAGTTTCTAACCTTTTTTCCCCATAAAACTATATGACAAGTTGGTTTTTAATGTGTCAGTAAATTATTGCATTGCATTGCAACATATTTAATTAACTTAAAAATATAATAATAAATAAACAGATTAACTTTGACAACCCTAAAAAAATCCACTTCCTTCATTTTTCTCATGTTGTGATCTGGAATGACGTGAACACAGACAAACAGTGAAATATCTAAATAGCAGCACTCATGCAATAGCCAATCAGATTAGAGGACCGGAACTAACTTATACATAATTGTACTTAGTATTACTGATAAAGTAAAGGGAACTGTAAGCACTACGAACTATACATCAGAAAAATGTACAAGTCTGAGCGTGTGAGCATACAGTATCAGTGTGTATTTTCATAAGGGACTCGTATTCATTTGGGGCTTGTAATAGGAAAAGACTGAGGAAATAATTCAGCAGCACAAGTGCAGCCCATAAAAGGGCACGTTTGTTAAACAAACAATGCGGCTACACAGAGGGCTATCAGGTTAGAGAGCGGGACACCGAAAACAGCTTAAGCAGGATGTGGTCGATTCATTGACAATTATTAATTTTTCCCACAGCTTAATAGCTTAGCTCTGTTTTTGTGCGCCAAAGTGTCACTGACTAACTTACACTCACATACTGCAATGAGACGCGGTCGCCACAATGGCCTGAGGTGGGGACGCGCTGGTTTGGTCTCAGTTTGGTGGATAATTATCACAGCTGAACCACAGGCGGAGTTGGAGTCCGGGGAACCCGACAAGCTGTCAGGCGCTCCGCTAATCGCCTCCCACACAGAGCGAGATAAGAACGCTCTGCCCTTCTTCAGGGCCTCCATCACAGGGGAATACCCACAACACTCGCATGGTTAACCTACCCATCTTCAACAGGACTTTACAGCAGTGCTGAGGAAAATAATTGAGGAGAATTAGTAATTAGTCATTGGTGGCTGGTCAGACACTAAAGAAGATCTGTGGGATTATTTCTAAGGCCTCTAAATTACCAACATGATCAAAGCTTTGCTGAAAGCATGTTGCACACAATCTACTACATGCCTTCTGTTGTCTGATTACAAGTGTATACTTTTTGTTAGCAAATAAAAGCCTTTTAGTATATTTGTAAACACGTTCGTTTCAACTTGTGGTTCATGTGTGTAAAATCTTCACTTATTTTATAAGGAAAACATGAGAATAACTTTAATATTGTTAGTAATGTTTCAAGATGAACACTTCTGGACTGAAGCAATTTAGGTTAAAACCATTTAGGAAACACTGTGTTAAAATGTCAGTATTAAATATAATAATACATCAGGATTTTGAGGAATGTTTCTTTGTTCATCTCCACAATAAAAACTATAGAGCTTTAATCATAAAACTATGCATTTAATATATTATTGGGAGACACAGATTGACAGCTGATGTTTATATTTATTTTATGTAAGTAGTTTGTTATATGGTTATAAAAAATGCATTGATTTGCATTATAAGCTATCAGAATGTCCTCTTACTTTTTGACCATATACAGTATATATTAGCTTAGCAACTGCAACTAACTGCATAGTTTTGCATGTTCATACACAGGTGTGTTCTTTCCCTTCTGGAGTGTGAGCTTCATATTGAATAAAATAAAATAAAAAATGAAAATAAAATTGGTGTAGAAACAATTTTCACCAGTAAATTTCACAAACAATTATAAAGTGATCTTCACTGGAAAAAAAAAATAATAAAAAAAAATAAATAAATAAAATAAAATAAAAAAAAAATTGGTATAGAAACAATTTTCACTCAGAAATTTGCAGTAAATTCCACAAACAATTACAAAGAGATATTCACTGAAAATAAAATAAAATAATAAAATAAAATAAAATAATGAAAGGACAAAATAAAATAATAAAATAAAATAAAAATTGGTATAGAAAACCATTTTCACGCAGCAATTGCTAGTAAATTCCACAAACAATTACAAAGAGATCTTCACTGAAAATAAAATAAAAATAAAATAAAATAAAATAAAATAAAATAAAATAAAATAAAATAAAATAAAATAAAATAATAATGAAAGGACAAAATAAATTAAATTAAATTAAATTAAATTAAATTAATAGAAATTAAATTTGGTAACACATTACAATAAGGTTCATTAGTTAAGATTAGTTAGCAAACTACATTAGTTACCATCAATTCAGAATAAACAATAATTCTGCAGCATTTAAAAATCTTAGTTAATGTTAATTTCAGCATTTTCTAATGCATTATTTAAATCACAAGTTGTGTTTGTTAACATTAGTTAATGCACTGTGAACTAACATGAACAAACAATTAACTAACATTAACAAATATTAATAAATGGTGTTATAAATGTATTGTTTGTTCATGTTAGTTTATACATTAACTATTGTTAACAAATAACATTATTAAATGTATGTATATATATATATATATATATATAAATGTAAATTGTTAAATGCACAATTTTGAAAATTTTCTTTGTGTTAAAATGTGTATTTCATACTACATGAGCCATAAAAGCCTGATGTATCACACACACACACAAACACCTTTCTGTTTTGTCTGAAGGCTAAAATTTCTCCATTTCTATAACTCATCGTTATTTTTATTTATTTGTTTGTTTTTATTGTATTTGCACCCTGTTAAAGCCGTTTAACTACAACTTATTCATAAGGTGTGTAGATTAATCTCAAGTACAAAGAGTCCCTCATATTGGGGTGAGTATAAGTGAGGTAGACATCAGTTGTTTTTTAGTGTTTTTCAGTCACCTCCCTTTCACTTCTCATTTGTAACTGGTTTAAACTGACGGTGTTACAATGAAGCCCTTGTTACGACACTCCTCCTCTCCCTTCAGCATTAAGGTGGTAGTGTGATAAGATATATGGATATGGGTTCCTCCTTCAAACCAGCTCAGACCAGCCAACTAGTTGCCATCTTCAGCCCCTATGCCACAACACCCCACCCCCTACTTCACAGAGGCTATATTTTAGGTGCCTCATTTACAAGATCATCTCAGAGCTGTACGTGACATATCCAACCCCATTACATCCGAGGTACTATGTTTAATTTCACTCTGTGATAGAAATGATGATGGGGGAATTATGATTTAAAAATTGTTAGAATGAAATGGCCTTTCTAAAGCTGATAGCTAAAATAGTATGTATCCTAAGCATATGCTTCACACTTTCACAATCTTGATTGGATATGACATATAATAATGAAAATATAATGAAATATAATCTGTGATAGAAATGATGATGGGGGAATGATATTTTACCAATTGTTAGAATGAAATGGCCTTGCTAAAGTTAATTTGATAGCAACGATTTTATGTATCCTAAATATATACTACTATATAACAGCAATTTGATAAAATTGCATCTTGACTGGAAATGACACATAATAAACATAAATATTCTGCGAAATGGTGGCTATTTTATATTCATTGTCATTATGTCTGCTTGTGCCCCATTGACGGTATATACTGTTGTATGTATAGTATATAGTTTAGAAGTGGCCCTTCATGCTTTTTCCCCTAAATATCTTACATTTTTCAGTGAGATTGGTTTGTTTTTACCTGGATGTTTTTTTTTTTTTTTTCGTTTTGTTTTGTTTTTGTTCTTTCTTTGCATATTATATGTCTAATATTTAAGAGTCCTTGGTAAACGGGCACAGTTAAAATTTGGGAAATATATAAAAACCATTTTAGACACAGTGAAATCTTTATTTCTGCCTGTGTTTAGATTATCATTCTATTAACATTCTATTTATTTATTTATTTATTTATTTATTGTTTGTTTGTTTGTTTGTTTGTTTGTTTGTTTGTCTGTCTGTCTGTAAGCTTAGGTCTTAAACATTTATTTATTTATTTAAAATAATGAAGATGGCATGACAAAATGTTTCCAAGACAGTTTTAATGAATAATGTATAGCTAAAAGAAAAATGTATTTATTTATTGTTTATTTGTTCGTTTGTTTGTTTGTCTGTAAGCTTAGATCTTGAACATTTATTTATTTATTTATTTATTTATTTATTTATAATAATTAAGATGGCATGACGAAGTGTTTCCAAGACAGTTTTAATGTATAATGTATAGCTAAAAGGAAAATGTATTTATTTATTGTTTGTTTGTTTGTTTGTCTGTAAGCTTAGGTCTTGAACATTTATTTATTTATTTAAAATAATGAAGATGGCATGACAAAATGTTTCCAAGACAGTTTTAATGTATAATGTATAGCTAAAAGAAAAATGTATTTATTTATTGTTTATTTGTTTGTTTGTTTGTTTGTTTGTTTGTCTGTAAGCTTAGGTCTTGAACATTTATTTATTTATTTATTTATTTATTTATTTATTTATTTATTTATTTATTTATTTATTTAAAATAATGAAGACGGCATGGAAAATGTTTCCAAGACAGTTTTAATGTCTTGGAACTAAGGATGCGTCCCAGAGCATCCATGAGATGTTTCTTGCTTAAATTTAATGTCTGGCTTAGCCAGTGACTCCTAGAAATAGACTAGGTGACAACCAAGAATAGTTTGGTCGACTACTGGAGAGACAGTTGACGGCACGGAAAGACGGCACCTGGGACAGTATGGGTTAGCACCCCAAACTGTGTCTTTCGCGAGAGAGAACCCAAACAAGCTACGGAAAGCCCTATAGAGAGATACCCCCAGGAGGTCCCGAGAGGGGGGGGGGATGAGATCTCGGACGGACCTAAGGTTAACAACCCATGCTAATGGACAAACAACGAATGTAATGAATGTGACATGCATTTGCGGAAAGTTGTGTAAGAATCATCGGGGCCTAAAAATCCATCAGGCCAGAATGAAATGTTTGGAGCAGGAGAGCGAGGTGCAACGCACAGGTCTTGAAACTGGTGAGACGCAGAAGGAGCCCGGCCAGGAGGCAACCCACAGAGCCAAGTCCCTCCACGTACCAAAGCCTCCAAATCCTAGCAGAGTAGTTAAGCAGCGGATTAAGTGGCCCCCAGCCAGCAAACGGAGTGAGTGGCTGCAGTTCGATGAGGATGTGTCCAACATCATCCAAGCCACTGCCAAAGGAGATGCTGATAGCCGACTCAAAACAATGACTACCATCATTTACAGCTATGCCTTAGAAAGATTTGGCCGGGTAGACAAAGGAAAAAAATCAAGCCTATCTCCTGCACCATGAACCGCAGGGCTACCCAGATACATCACCTGCGTCAGGAGCTTCGTTCCCTCAAGAAACAGTACAAGAAAGCTACTGATGAGGAGAAGCAACCATTAGCAGAGCTGCAAAATATTTTGCGGAAGAAGCTGATGATCCTATGCAGAGCAGAGTGGCACCGGAGACGGGGGAGAGAGAGAGCCAGGAAGCGAGCGGCCTTTATCGCCAATCCCTTCGGCTTCACAAAACAACTGCTCGGAGACAAGCGTAGTGGTCGGCTTGAGTTTTCGATAGAGGAAGTGAATCGCTTCCTGCAGGACACAGTGAACGATCCCCTTAGAGAACAGGAGCTGGAGCCCAACAAAGCTCTCATCAGCCCCGCCCCCCCCAGCAACAGAGTTCAACTTGAGGGGGCCAAGTCTGAAGGAGGTCAAGGAGATTATTAAGGCATCTCGCTCAGCATCTACTCCAGGCCCCAGTGGCGTACCTTATTTGTTTTATAAGCGCTGCCCAGGGCTTCTTCGGGACTTGTGGAAGATCTTGAAGGTGATTTGGCGAAGAGGAAGAGTTGCTGATCAGTGGAGGTGTGCTGAGGGAGTGTGGATTCCTAAAGAGGGGAACTCGAAAAACATTAACCAGTTTCGAACCATCTCTCTATTGAGTGTTGAAGGGAAGGTGTTTTTCAGCATCGTCTCACGAAGGTTGACAGAGTTTCTCCTCAAGAACAATTACATCGACCCCTCAGTGCAGAAGGGGGGGATTCCTGGAGCTCCCGGCTGCTTGGAACATACTGGTGTAGTTACACAACTCATCAGAGAGGCCCATGAGAATAGAGGTGACTTAGTTGTCTTGTGGTTGGACCTGACAAATGCTTATGGGTCCATACTACATAAGCTGGTTGAGCTCGCTCTACACCTCCATCATGTTCCCAGTAAGATTAAGGACTTGATTCTGGATTACTACAATAATTTCAAGATGCGGGTCACATCTGGGTCAGAAACATCAGACTGGTATCGCATTGAGAAAGGAATAATAACAGGCTGTACCATCTCGGTTATTCTTTTCGCCCTTGCCATGAACTTGGTGGTCAAGTCAGCCGAAGTGGAGTGCAGAGGGCCCTTAACTAAGTCAGGCGTACGACAGCCCCCTATAAGAGCTTATATAGATGACCTTACCATCACAATGACATCGGTCCCAGGGAGCAGGTGAATCTTACAAGGGCTAGAGAGATTCATTGCCTGGGCTAGAATGAGTTTTAAGCCCTCCAAGTCAAGGTCAATGGTGCTGAAGAAAGGGAAAGTGGTTGACAAGTTCTGTTTTTCCATCTCAGGAACTGTCATCCCAACCATCACGGAGCAACCTGTCAAGAGTTTGGGGAAGCTCTTTGACTCCAGCCTGAAAGACTCTGCCACCATCCAGAAGAACTTGGAGCTTGGCTTACCAAGATTGATAAGTCAGGCCTGCCTGGTAGATTTAAAGCCTGGATCTACCAGCACTCCATTCTGCCCTGAGTCTTGTGGCCCTTGCTGGTCTATGCAGTCCCAATGACAACAGTTGAGTCCCTAGAAAGGAAGATCAGTGGCTTTCTTCGGAAGTGGCTGGGTCTTCCACGCAGTCTTACCAGCGCTGACTATATGGGATGAGTAACATCTTGCAGCTGCTGTTCAGTGGCCTTACAGAAGAATTCATGGTGGTACGCACCAGAGAAGCTCTACAGTACAGGGACTCCAGGGACTGCAAGGTGTCATCAGCCAGCATTGAGGTGAGGACAGGAAGGAAATGGAATGCTGGGAAAGCAGTGGAGTTGGCAGAGTCACGCTTGAGACAAAAGGCTTTGGTGGGCACTGTGGCGACAGGCAGAGCGGGCTTGGGTTATTTTCCAAAGACCATGATTAGCCAGGCCCGTGGCAAGGAAAGACACCATCTACTCCAGGAAGAGGTTCAAGCAGGTGTGGAGGAGGAGCGAGTGAGCAGGGCGGTGGGACTCCGGCAGCAGGGAGCGTGGACTAGGTGGGAGAGTACACTGCAGCGCAGGATTACCTGGGCAAATATCTTGCAGGCAGATTTTCATCGGGTCCATTTCCTGGTACAAGCTGTCTATGATGTCCTGCCAAGCCCAGCGAACCTCCATGTTTGGGGGAAGAGTGAAACACCTTCCTGCCTTCTTTGCTCTGGAAGAGGCTCTTTAAAACATCTCCTCAGCAGCTGCCCAAAGGCTCTGGCTGATGGTCGCTATCGTTGGCGCCATGACCAGGTGCTTAAGGCAATTGCTGAGAGTTTAGCCTCAGCCATAAGCACTAGCAAGCACCATCAAGCTTCAAAAAAGGCAATCATTCATTAAAGCTGGAGAGAAACCCCAGGTGCGCCCACAATTAACAACAGGCCTCCTCCACAAAGCCTTGGACTGGCAGCTACAGGTCGACCTGGGAAAACAACTGAAGTTCCCTCAGCACATTGTAACAACAAGTCTCCGCCCAGACATGATAATTACCTATGAGGTTTCAAAACAGCTAATCATGCTGGAACTTACGGTGCCCTGGGAAGAGCGTATTGAGGAAGCCAATGAGAGGAAACGCGCTAAGTACCAGGAACTGGTGGAGGAGTGCAGGGAGAGAGGCTGGAGAACCATCTATGAGCCCATAGAAGTTGGCTGTAGAGG
>JAHKKF010532463.1:0-15222 GCA_019740295.1 Labeo calbasu
TGTAATTCTCTAGCTGTAAAGGCGATCTCTCCGGGTTTTCTGCAACCATGCTGCGCGCGCATCCCGAATGTTTACAAACAGATAATTGGTCTATAGATTGTACTGCATGTTAGCTTGCTTACTGTGCCCAAGAGCATAATTTACTGAGCCCATATGTCCTACTAACAAGGAACTATGCTTCTAACCACAGGTCGAGAGCTGTAGCTCCAACCACGTACGTTTGTGACGCTGTTTGCGAATGTTCGTTTGAACTATGGTTTCGGGAAACACCGAATCGTTGAACTATGTTGGTAACGACGGAACTTGCGACCATAGTTGGCTAACGATGCTTTTGGGAAACGCACCCCTGATAAGTTGTTGGACAAGGGCAGGGCTCGGGCTGAACGTCTCGGGCCATGGCTGTGCCCGTGCAGGGTTCTATCGTTTCAATTAAAAGTTCCCCCTTGGCGGGCCCCCAATCTGCCCGGGCCCATATGCACCTGCATACCCTGCGTACCAAGACCCTACGCCCCTGTTTCAGACTGTTCAAAGTGTTCAAAACTGTAGAAAAAAAACTGACAGCTGACAAATGAATGGGGCTGAGAGTTGGGAACCGGACTGGCCAAGGACCACGAGTCGGGATTCGAACTCGGGTCGCCTAAAGTGTAGTTGCACTATATGTCAGCGCACTAACCTATACGCTAACAGCACTGACATCACAAGGAACGTTACATTTTATTATTTTATTATTCATAAATGTTTTCAAAAGAACATTCCAAAAATTTCTATTTACATTTATGGAAGAATGTTGGTTCAGAAACATGTATCATATTTGATTTGCAAGGCCTCTAAACGATCAACATGATCAAAACGTTGCTGTTAAATATGTCGCACACAATCTACTCCATGCCTTCTGTTGTCTGATTTACTTTTTTTTTTTAATCAAGTAAAAGGTATGTTTAATTTAAGTCTAATTTTTATTAAAATAATAATTAATTTAATTACAAATGTCCACCTTCAACTGGTGCTTCATGTGTCTTTTTGCTGTCATATTGGACTGAAGCAGTTTGGCTTTACTTGATTCATTTTTTAATGAATAATTTTTTTTTATTACTGTTTTTGTCTCAAACCTGATCATCAGGATCTTTTGAGGAGCGTTTGTTTCCAGAAGCTGTACTTTCACTGTTCCTCAGTGGAGGAATGATCTTCCCAAGCCTCTAAAACATCTCACATCTTTTAAGGAACGTTTATTTGTTCATCTCTTAACCATCATTGCTTGCATTGCATTATATGTTTAAATCATTTCAATCAGACATATTATTGGAGATACAGAGTGACAGCTGATATTTAGATCATTTTGTGTCAGTATCTGCTGTGCTGTTTATAAAGATATCTTTGATTTGCATGACAAGCTTTAGAATTGTATCACTTTTTGGCTTTTTAAATAATTGCATATTTTTGCTTGAGTCTTTTATTTCAAATTTCAGGATTTACAAGCCTTACTTTTGTATAATGGTTAACACTTTTGCATAATGATCACTAAACTAAAGGCAACCAAAAAGATGCATGCTTTACTAGTCAAAAGTTACACAGACTCACTTACTGCTGACTATTTTCTATTTATAGTGCCAGCAGCGGCAAAGTCATGGGTTCAAACCAGGAAACACATGTACTGTGTGTAAAAAGTCACTTCGTATAAAATCATCTGTCAACTACATAAATTATTCAGAGGATTTTTTTTACTTAAGTACTATTGAAACTGAATCCCTGAACTTTTACTCAGCTACATTTTAAAGCCAAAAATTATGCTTTTTATTCCCTACAATTCCATTTAGGCCTCCAAAGCACAGTTTTTGCAGGTCATCATGATTTCTTTCATCTTTTTGTCCATTAAACTGAGCTTACAAAACCCATCAAATTACACTCCCGGCTGAACTCATACAGCCAATGACATCCATTTCAGCACATTTAGCCACAACTATGGTCACTCGTCCTTGTGAAGAGACGTCTCCGTCAGCCAGCACAACACAGTCACTGACCTAAAGCAAAAAGCTTTAATTAAAAGACGCGGATGACGACGGACTCGAGTGCAACAGCTATAAAATTAACTGAGGGTGAATCAAAAGTTTAACAATTTCAACATGTTTGAGTTTAATGAGAAAGTCTAGTCAATCAGCTTCAAAAAGAAGCCAAGAAAACATTTACTTTTAAATAGGAATGCTAGGATTTTCTTAAGTGTTCACCAGGGCTGCATTTTTTTAAATTAAAAATACAGGAAAAATAGCAATATTTGGAAATGTTATTACAATTCAAAATAACTGTATTCTATCCAAATATACAGAAAAATATAATTTATTTTGGTGATGCAAAGCTGAATTTTCAGCATCATTGCTCCAGTCTTCAGTGTCACATGATCCTTCAGAATTCATGCTAATATTTCTTATCAATAATGTTGAAATCTGTTATTTTAGTATCACTGGTATACAATGCGCTATTTATTATAGATGATAGTTTTTTAACTATATACTAGGTTTCAGTAAATTTGTTGTGTTATTGTATCTGTCTATATTTTAAGTATTATTTGTATAATATCCTATTATATATTATATATATATTATTTATTTTATTATATTTTAAATTACTAATTTATTTATTTTTAGTTACACTTGAAAATGAGAAATGTTGACTTTGCAACTAGGTAAAATAAAATTTATGTTTTAAGCTTATGTTTTTATATATTTTATTTTATTTCTGTTATGATTTATTTTATTCCAGTAGTAATGAAAAAATATTTAAACATATATTAAAAATATATAACTAAACTAAACCACATCATTCTACTATCCTGATTTGCTGCATTTCTTATTATTTTCAGAATTTTTATAGAAACCATAATTTTTCTTTGATGAATATAAAGTCCACAAGAACAGCAATAATTTGAAATACTTTTTTTGCAACAATGTAAAAGTCTTTAATGCAAGTCTTTAATCCTTGCTGAGTAAAATCTGTTTAAAAATAAATAAATAAAATAAAATCTTACTGACCTAAACTTTTGAACTCAAATATGTTGTTGGCCACACAGTTTGACTTTTAATGAAGCAAAATCGACAGCATCCAGTTGAACTCAAGCATAAAATCTCCGTACTTTTTCCACCCCTGGGAATAAAGGCTTTGTCTTTGAACTCGAACCCTTTGTGCTCGTATGGAAATCCTCGCTGCCCACACAGTGAGGAGAACCTCATTCTGCTCACCCGATGCTTCAGCACGCCAAGTCTTATCAGTAAAGGTCAAAGCCGCTTCCAGCATGCAACTCAATATTGCATTACAATATTTCATATGACCAATTCTGCATCAATAACCAACTAATGAAACCCTATTAATAAAACACGCATCCTTGATTATCTCACACTTGGCACTCCCGGCATCCTCATTTTTTGTCTAAAAACACTGCAATCATCAAACTCTGCGTTATGAAGTAACATTTAGGCGAGGTAAGTTTCCAAATGCGAAATGGAGCTCATTAAAATTCATACCTGTCGTGAATCAAAATGGAAATGAAAAGGCAAGGCTGGGCCGGATGACAAAGACGTGGCGGAAAAGAGCCGTCTTTTACAGGCTGAGTAAACATATCAGGACAGTATTAATAGAGTGTTTCCAGAATAATAGGCGGTCGTTTAGGAGCTGAGCGTGTATTACGACAAGAGAGAGAGAAAGAGAGATATTAAACGCCGCAGTGGCGATTCACAGATAAAGACGACGACACCCAACAGGTCACATGCAGTTTTATATTAACGCTGACTAATTGCCCGGCTGTGACTCTATTACAATCTGTCACGTCACGCTGGAAGTAAATCACCGCGGCCCCTGGGACGAATCGCAATAGATTTGTGTTGCAGCGGAGCTGAAAATGGTAAAACGCCGTGCGTCAGATTCATTATGCTCATAATGCAATTATTGCTGTTGCATGCAAAGGCACTGGTGTGATGAAACCTCTAACACTAAGTGTTAACCCTTTAAAGCTGGTCAGAAAAATCATTTTTTGGAAATGGAACAGTTTATTGAACCATTTGAAAGTTTTATGGCTCATGATATGAGAATATGAGAAAACGGACTCAGTTTTATTCAGAGACTCTGAGCAAAACTATGCAATTTGGTGCAGATGCTGATATTCATATGGACAAAATGATGAAATATGTCTGACAGGATTTAATGCAAATCAATCTGTATCTATAACAGTAAAGTGGATATTTACATTAAATGATCTAAATATCAGTGGTCACTCTATATCTACAATAATATGTGACCCTGGACCACAAAACCTGTCTTAAGTAGCACGAGTATATTTGTAGCAAAAGGCAAAAATGCATTGTATGGGTCAAAATGATTGATTTTTCTTTTATGCCAAAATCATTAGGATATTAAAGATCATGTTCCATGAAGATATTTAGTAAATTTCCCACTGTAAATATATCAAAACTTAATTTTTGATTAGTTATATGCATTGCTGCGAACTTCATTTGGATAACTTTAAAGGCGATTTTCTCAATATTTAGATTTTTTTTTTTTTTTGCACCCTCAGATTCCAAATTTTCAAATAGTTGTATCTCAACCAACTATTGTCCCACCATACATCAATGGAAAGCTTATTTATTCAGCTTTCAGATCATGTATACATTTCAAAAATTGACCCTTATGACTGGTTTTGTGGTCCAAGGTCGCATATGTCTTACTAAAATGAGATTAAAATGATCCAAACATATCATGTAATGCAATCCAATGATGATGTGAGATGTTTTGGAGGCTTGGGAAGATCATTCCTCCACTGAGGAACAGTGAAAGCAAAGCTTCTGGAAACAAACGTTGCTCAAAAGATCCTGGTGATCGGATTTGACAATCACTGATTATTCTAAAAAAAGGATTCATGTAAAGCCAAGCTGCTTCAGTGCAGAAAGTGTTCATCTGGAAATATTAGTACAGACATTCTTATGTTTACTTGATAAAAATAGGTCAAGAAAAGACACATGAAGCACCAGCTACAGGTAGCTGTTTGCACTTAAAAGAGCTTTTACTTGATTAAAAAAAAGTCTGAATTATCAGTATGTAGTAGATTTGATCATTTAGAGGCCTTGCGTATCAAATATGATACCACCAGTAGATGTTATAGGGTTTAACTTTCATGCGTCATACTGATTCCTCAAATCATTTTGTTGCTTTACAAAGTGATCAGACGCACCATTTTCTCCCAAATCATATCTGGAAACCAGAAGATCACAGGAGAGTCAGTCAGTAATACGAAACACCCTAGCAACCACATAGCAACTAACTACCCTTGCTAACAACCCTTACTGTTGTAATACTCCCACAACTGCATATTTTGCAGACAAGCATCACTCTCATTTCCTTTTTTTTTTTTTAAAGGCCTTTTCTTTTTCTTACCAGGTTGATAAATCACAATAAATGGCTTCTGGTCGACTGTAAACCATCACTTTCCCACCACCAAACCTGCTAAACTACCAGCTAAAAACCTTGAATCCTGTTCTGCAGAACATGAATAAAAGATTTGTGACTTTTAAGGTTATAACATTCATGTGCCAATCACAGTCTCCGTAGGGCGCATTTAGCAGTCTCCAAATCCCAAAGACAAGCACACAATAACTTTCCAGCGGCGTTTTTCCAGAGACACACGTGTGTGAGCTGGATCTGAATCAAATCTCACAAATATAAATAAGAGCTGGTTACATTACATGGCAGATTTACAAAGCCAATCTGCACAAGTACACTTGTAAGACACATCATTTGTTCTGGAGGCTGTTACGCAAGTTAATCTGAAATGTACATCTGCTGCAAGACAAATAACCTAATGTAAATGATCTTCATTCATTCTGATGCAGAGATGAAATAAATTCATCAACACACAGTTTATACACAACATTTCTAGCGGAGTTGCCAAGTCTGCAGCTTTTCCAAGGATTTGCATTCATTTTAAATTGATTTTAGCACTCAATCTGATGATGTGACAAAGCTATTACTTGAAATGCATATTATATACCTAACTAACCTAAAAATATGCATACATAATTATACATTGACAAGCAATACTATTATTTATACTGCATATTATATAAATAAATCCAAGTAAAAATTTTCATACTGTATTGCAAGGTTTGACAAAGCATACTCTTACTTAAAGTATATAATACGTAATATAAATAGAAATATGCATTTATATTGCAAAGTTTGATGCATACCTATACTTATATTGCATAATATATAAGTAAATATATGTAAAAATATGCATGCATTCTGTATTGCAAGGTTTGATGATTTGACAATGCATACTATTATGTTGCATATTATATAAATAAAAATATGCATGCACTTTGCAAGGTTTGCACTGACAAACATTTTTGACAAATAACTTGTACGTATAACTAAATATTAGTAAAAAAATATATATGCATGCATGCTGTATTTGATGGTTTGACAAAGCATACTATCACTTACATTTACTTATATAACATGCAATATAAGCAAAAATATGCATACATATTGCAAGGTTTGATGCAATAAACTATTTTGACAAATATACAAGCAAATGTAAGTTAAAAAATATGCATGCAGACTGTATTGCAAGGTTTGATGGTTAAAAAAAAGCACACAATTACTTACGTTACATATTATGCATGCACTTTGCAATGTTTGTCATTATATTGCAAGTTTTTAAGTAAAAATATGCATACATATCGCAAAGTTTGATACATTTTACAATTTTGACAAATAACAGGCAAACATACAAGCATGCATGCTGTATTGCAAGGTTGGATCGTTTGACAAAGCATAATATTACTTAAATGTACTTGTATAACATGCAATATAAGTAAAAATATGCATACATATTGCAGTGTTTGGTTTGATGGCTTGACATAAGCAACACTAACTTATACCACATATTATATAAAAAAGTAAAAATATGCATATATATATTTTGCAAGGTTTTGTGGATTGACAAAGCATACAGTTACTTATACTGCATAATACAAGTAAAATAAAAGTAAAAATATGCATGTATTTTTCTGTATTTGTTTACGTACAATCTTTGTTAAAATTGTGTTAATTTTGTTTAAATTACACTTACAACATTTTTATTGTATGGGCATGTGAATCTGCAGGAAAATGAAAAAAAAAAAAAAACAGCACAGTACAGCACATTTACATCATCCAAGCAAACCTCCGACCCTCCTTAAATATTACAAGACAACAAGACATCTAGCAGTGCTGTTGAGTTTTGTTTTCTCACCATGAACTTGAAATTTTTGCATGTTTTAATATTATTTTCTAGATCTGCAGAAAAAGCAAGCTAAAATGCATAATAAGGTATCTAAAATCTGTTCTTTGTAGGTGGTATAGTTTGAGTTTTGAGGCGAGTCTGTCATGCAGACCTGGCAACCTTCATCATTTACTCAACTGAATTCATGACGATCACAGAACTAAATCAGGGTTTATCACACGAACACAGTTCACCTGAAAAATCAGATCAAAGGTGAAGCCTACAAATCATATCTGCACACCTCTGGGATACAGAAACGAGATCAGAATAACTGTGTTTTCCAACACTCTGCTCTCTAACTATATGTTCTCTGATCAGATATCAATAGAATGATTTCAGTAACCGAATGCATGCAGCTCAGGAACAAATTTATGAGGAAAAAATGAAAATCATTATGGATTTCTGCTCATGCAGACATCCAATCTCTTGGAGGCTTCCCAGAGGTTCTGTTTTTGGGCAAAAACTGCAAGTTCTTTTCAAATCCAAAAGCAGTGAGCCAGCATTTATCGATACCTCAGGAAACCCTTCAAACCCCTCCAATCTGATAAAGGTACCGCAGTGCAACTGGCAAGACTCCATTTACCAATTAAGAACCACAAACGGGCACCAGAAATAGGACAGAACGTGTTAAAACAAATAAAGCAAGCAAGCGGCAATCTCTAACAGCAGTTTCAATGCATTCACTGAGAAATCCTTTGAGAGGACATCTCCGAACACCTCAAGAATAGTGCGAATGAAGCTACTCCACACTGTCACACATCATTATCTACACAAAGAGGAATACAGCAAATGGGAACAATAGCACAAAAAAAACTCATTTTGCCTTGAGATTACACTGTCACCTCAAATCTACTAGGATTTGTTCTGTCAATTATACAACATTTCCTGCATGGTTTTATTGTTGTGTTCTTAATCACCAATGCTGTGGCAAAAAAACAATATTTTATTTATTTATTTATTTTTTAGAACATTAATAGCTCATTATCTGACCCTCTTTCACCCACACCTCATTTACACTGAAAACCTAATTATTATACTAAATTATGTACTGACTTTGCACCTTATTTTTAGTGCAAAAATGTCAATATATTCCATAAATGTACTGTATAAACCAAAAAATGTCTAAAAACCACATATACTGTAAACCCGAGTGCTCAGAAATGTTGTGTCGTACACATACAAAATAATTGGCTGACTTCATATCTGCAAAGCACCTTTTTAAAATGCATACAGTAAATGAGAAAAAATGTGAACTCAAAACTCTCACAGCCTAAAAAATAAACCCAAAACACTAGTTATCCTTTTAAATCATGACAATAATTAGTCACTTTTTTATGTGCAATGCAATGAGTATATTTCACCATATAAAGGTCTCTAAGCAGAAATGTCATCTTTCTTTTTAAATGCATGAATGACAAAAAGTGCACTCAAAAGACGATAAAAAGCATTAATTTTCAGTATAACTGACTCAAATGCAATAATTATTTCAATACAGCTTTTCTCTTTTAAATAGGAACGTCTGAATAAATATTGAAGATAATCTTTTATATATTATTCATGCAATTTAGCCACCAGTTCTCCAGCACCTCAGTGATCTCATCCATAGCAAAGTTAGTTAAGCAAGTTACTCTAGTAATCTAAACCCATCTGACACCGCATTTATATCAAAATTTCCCTGCATATGCACTAGCCAAAAAGTAGCTGATTAAGTTGAGTTGAATCTTCTTGTCTTACCCATGTTGGTACCAGGAGGCTGGCGGGTCTCTCTAGCAGATCAGGCTGATGTTTGGCGGCTGCGTTCATCTCCCATGCAGCCTCTGCTTCGGTGCACTGAAGTCACACACACTTGGATCTGTCATTTATATCCAGTGATGGCCGGGCATCATGCTCAGCCTTTTGGGAAGGACGCGGCTCCGGGGTCCAGCATCCAAATGGACCTTCCGGAGACCAGCAGCGGCTCTTAGCGAATCTGAATCAGCGGGACCGTGTGGAGGCGCTCGGTGTTTAAAGACACATCCACGCGGAGCTGAAGCGATGAGAGTGATGGGGTTATTCCTGCGAGTTGGAAAGAGACGCGTCGCGCTGGAGGATCGGAGCGCAAATGTTGAGCGCGTTTCCTTCTGCTGCCTCAGATATGATGAGCCCTTCAGCTCGAGCTCATTTAACCCATCATTGACTGAACTCTACACACTCATCCAGGGCTGGGCGATATGTAGACATATTCACTGCATATTTGTGATGCATGCAACATCGTACAGCGTGATGATTACATCTGAAGTGCTATTTTAATTTGGTCAAGTTCGCAAAAAATTCGCGTCATTGGACATTTTGTCCAAGCAACCCTGTCGTTTCAATGGGAAGTTTCTGATCAGCATCTCTGAATAAAACTTGATTTGAGTAGCAAACGCGTTTGAGTTGGTGAGTTTGATTCATTTCCGCGAACAAATTCAAATTTCAATTAATCGGTTCGATTAATTTGCTCAAAAGATTCGAGTCTTTTGCCATTGCCGAAATCTATTTCAGTAAAAAATATCTTGGTTAGCACACAAAACTTTTTACTTTTGTGCATTGGTTTTTGTTTATAAGATGGAGCAATGCTTACATATCAAAAACAGTTTTCAGCATTTTGGTAATATTCAAATACGTAAGTATTTATTTGTTTAGTATCAACAAGGTTACTTAAACAGACCTACTACTTCCATATAGCACTGTTATACTTAACACTCCAACTTATTTTATTTCAGCTATGCCAAGGCAGCACTTGTTGTTTTATTTAGGTTATCTCAATGTACTAAAATAGGCCTAACTAAAACTGAAATAAAAATAATAATAAAAACACCCGACATAACACAGTAAAATTACAACAACTGTAAAATGAAAATAAAAACAGGAAATATAAAAATAAAAACGAATTTAAAATATTAATAAAATGCAAATACATTAAAACTTAATTTTTGGTTAGTAATATGCATTGCACTTCATTTGGACAACTTTAAAGGCGGTTTTCTCAGTATTGTGATTTTTTTTAACCCTCAGATTCCAGATTTTCAAATAGTTGTATCTTGACCAAATATTAGTACATCAATGGTAAACTTATTTATTCATATTTATGACTGGTTTTGTGTTTCTGGGTCACATATATAAATAATTAAATATTAATGCATTCATTTTGGATATTGCAAATGCAACGTACATGAGTAAAACTATGCAACGCAATGGGCCAGCATGAATTTAATGACTAACACAATTGCAATATGTTTATGCTATGATATATGCATATTATTGAAAACTAAACGCAAAACTGTAGTCATGTAACATGTATCTTGCGTGCATATTAATTCATATTTGTTGTTATCTGCCTAATTACCTCTTTTACTAAATTCCACAGCACAGAGAAATAGACTCACTGCCATAGGACATGTTTAAAAGACTTCCCTTTCAATTTCAGTGTTCACTGGCCAAAATAATGTGCCATTGACCTAATTATTATTTGCACTGTACTGTTAAAGTCAGCAGCCTCAGGTTCAGCCCGATTACTAGAAATGAGTAATTAAGCACTACGGTTTAATGCAGAGTGCCAATAAAAAGGAAATTAACAGCACAGCTTTCGTCCTCAAATTACTGGAGCATCTTTATCTCTTCTAACTCAAAATTAATTTGTGCAGCGTGCATTTGCGATTCCTTGTTAGGAATTCCGGAACGGACAACTCCTTTTGACAAAATGCTTTGCTCCTCTTATTGGCATGAGCTGTGGATATATAGTTCAGAAATTAAATAAAGATCTATATATAATTATCTAAAGGATGCAACAGGCTAAGGCAAGGGGACGATAATGTTTTATTTATTCAAAGCGCGGGCTGAGGTTTAAATTCTCGCGCGATTTTTAAATTCAGTGTTTTCAACGGTCATCGGCCGAGGATAAAAGTCTGTCAGTCATTTGATTCCCAGCGTATTTCGCTATGTAGGTGAAAACTTCGCCTCATAGAATTAGAACGATTTTAAAGAAGTGTACTGTAGTACCTTGAAATTACAGTTTCAAAATCATTTTGACTGTACACTGACTTTTAAAAAAGAGAATATCTTGTTTCTTTCCGAAAGTCCGTTAGAACAAGTTTGGTGATCGGGTACGAAATGCCGCGAAAAGGGTGATCGACGCTTTCGCAACACTGCTTCATAAAACATTAACAAATCTTTTTTTTTTTTTTTTTTCAAAATTAGTGGTTCGGACCTGGTATCGAACTCACCAAGTCACCTGATTTCAGCAAAGGATGCTTCCTTACCTCAAACTTTGGTTTCAGAACATTTCAAAATGTCGAATCGCCGCTAGATGGCGTTTTGTTGTGTAGGTTATTTTTTAATAAATGTAATGAATTTAAATTCTAATGCATATATAATACAAAAATAAGAATACTAATTTATTGCTAATTGACTTAGTTTGCCAAGCCCTGAAAAAAAATCGTACAAAAGTTACACAACCTTCAAAATGAACGATAGTTAATTCTACAGTATTTTTTTTTTTTTTTTTAACTTTTATGAAAACATTTGCAATTAGTTTGTAAAAGGAATCATGTTTTGGATTTACAGTGTTTTCACCAGCGGTACCATGAATCCCTGTTGTTTTGAACGCTTCGAAGCAGTGAATCATTTAATAATTGATTCACTGCTTCAAAAAGTGCAAAAATATACAAAACTACATACAAACTACACGTTTTTCTTTAAAACATTATCTTTATAGTTATCGTCCTTGGTAAGGATTTTTGCACTGTTTAGTGACAGTCCATAGCCTAATAACCAGTGTCAAGCTCCAAAAATGACAAAAGCAGAGTATTTTTTCTTTGAACATATTAAAATGTGTTTCACAAAAAGCCCACTCTTATCAAGACAAAATGCTCATTTAAGGCCCAGACTTTAAGGGCTACAAGGGACCTAAAGCAAAAAAAAAAACAAAAACGCCCACTGCAACAAAGCAATTCACAGTGCTTCATGACGCAAACATTTAATAATAGGCCATCACATGATGTCTGACCTGTCAGCCTTTACTGCCCATTACCAGGTACCCCGAGCAGGCGGCATTTCTTTATCAAGCCTCGATGGCTGCTGCGTGCACTGCACGATGGGCTTTCAGTGTCTTGTTTTCGGCCTCCTAATGCGATCACACATACAGGGCGGTAAAGAGCGCCCGGGCATCGGGCCAAGCTCGCATCCAACAGTGCATCTCCTGTAGAAATCGCTGGTCACCATCGCTTAAATAGTCTTACTGATAAACATTCATTTCACATGAGCACCTTGGCAGAAGAGCTTCTACAACACAACGGGGGCAGAGAAACAGAAGGAGGTCACTGCATGGGGAATAGAAGCCGCAGCACCCTTGTTCTGATGCGCCGAGCAGAATGCAACATGACAAAACACTTACCTAAGGAGGCGGGAGACACCTTTGCATGCACGTGCAAGACAGTTTTGTTGTTATTCCATGCGTGTCAGGTAGAGGGTCACTCTGGGGAACAAACTTCACATTTTCAGGGAAAGCTGCATCAACAATTTAGCATCAAAGCCAATTACTCCCTTCACATTTCCCCCTCGCGCTCGGCTAATTAGACCGCAATATCTACTTGCACTATGAAATAACATTTTCAAGCGCTTGTGTCTTCGACAATTTGCTGGGAACTTGTTGTTCAAATAAATAAATAATTAAATAAATACCAATAAGTCCACCTAAAATGTTAATTCTACAATGTGCACATTTACATTTTTTTCAAATTCTTAAATATTAAAATAATAATAATAATAATAATAATAATAAGTAATTAAAAATATTTGTACTATTTTATTTTAATTTTTAAAAATCTTACTATTTAGCAAGGGCGTAGGTTTGATTTTGCCATTGGTGGGGACATAGAGTAGATAATAGATTTTTATTTGTTTGAGCAAAATTATTGGTAAATTATGGTACTAAATTCTACACCCTTGAAAATCATAACAAGCGATGTCTGACTTTGGAGACTAAAATTTTCTCCTTAAATATGAAGAGGTCAAGAAACAGATTAATGAGTCCATCCAAATTTCACAAAACGCTTATATTATAATTACATCCATAAGTGAAACATTGAAGCCAGTGCTGTTTTTGACACTCTACTGAGGAAGCTTCATTCACTTGTTTTGTACCCACTCAGAGACATTCTGGTCAGATTTTTTAATGTTCATCTAATCTCATTTTGTAGGTGACTTTTCTCTCTGTTTTAAAGATGTTTTCTTTGGATTGTTTGACTACTCGAAAGAGAAATTTCCTGCTCACTAAATTGCACATACATAAAAAAATATGGCTTTAAATCTCTTTTTTGTTCAAGTACATGAAGTGTATCTAAAGTTCTGTTCATTATAAAGCAGTAAAAAGTGTATAATACTTTACTATATAAAACCATGGCTAATTTTCTTACTGGATTGGTATTTTTGTATTCCTTCAATCATTCATTATTTTTCTTTCTTAAAAAAACTGTACTGCCTTAATGGTTTAAAGCTTTCTATTATATGATTTTTTTTAAAAAAGAGACAAAAACAAGAAAAAAAAAGAAATCAGAAAAAAGATTCGTGATGGGCGCTCCGAAATCCCGATTTGAATCAAATGATTCGCGATTCGTGCTCCGAAGTTCTGATCTGAATCAAACGATTCGCGAACCCTCTCTGAAGTTACGATCTAAGCCTGCGTCCCAATCATACCATCCACCCTAAATTCTATGTGATACTAGTACATTTCAATACTATTTAGGGCAGATAGGGTGGATAGTATGCACACTGGGACTCAAGCTAAGTCAAATGATTCGCGATCTGTAGTCCCGATCTGAATAATGATTCGCGAATGACCATTTCAGATCGGGACTTCGGAGCGTGGATCGCGAATGATTCATTTCGCAAAGGGATTCACGAACCCGAAGTTCCGATCTAACACCATGTCTGCACCAGGACAAAATACAGTAGAACCCAATGTAATCAATGATGCTGTCTACATTGGATGCAGGGCGCGCCGCGACATGACAAATTCCGGACAGTAAACTGCTTCTGCATTCTATTTATGACATGCTCACACAAAGTTCAAATGATTTGGAATGGTGGCTTTGTGGCATCCAGTGTAGACAGACTTTAGCTGTTGCGGGCGCAACGCGGCGCGGCGCGACAAGTGTAGCATCCAGTGTAGACACGATGTTAGTAAAATAATTCGCAAATCCGCTCCGAAATTCCGATCTAAATCAAATGATTCGCGATACGCGAATTGAAGTTCCTATCTGAATCAAATGATTCGCGATGCGCGATCCGATCGAGCGCTTCGGAGCAGTGAATCATTTTGCGGTGCAAAGGTTTAATTGTTTCGGAGCTTCGAAAAACTCAGTTTAACCCATCACTAAATCATTACAAGCGATGTCGAAATTCGAAAATGAATAAATGGATCTTTTGATTTGGTTTTGGCTAGTGAATCGTGTGAACTGAACTATCGAAGTCACGAGTCTGAATCATTAGCAGCCGTTAGCGTAAATGACTGGCTCATTTTAATCTATTTGTCTGTTCCTCTGCTTTTCGCATCTTCAGCCCCGTTTACACGACACTCAGTACTAATACTGGCTTATCGCGCTAGTTTTATGACATTAACTGAAATAAGAAAAAAAAAATTATAATAATAATTCAATTCAATTCAATTCAAATTTATTTGTATAGCGCTTTTCACGATACATATCGTTGCAAAGCAGCTTTACACCAAATTGACATTTTTACAATATATGTAGTAGTAGCTTGATGTAAATATGGCAGAGATGTGTGGTAAAGATCAAGTAATGACATAATCAAACAAAGAACACTATAAATTAGTAGCAGAATTCGGTAGTGCTGTATGTTTTCAGGGTTAGCATCATCTGAAGTCCTCTGTGGGG
>JAHKKF010532464.1:0-10851 GCA_019740295.1 Labeo calbasu
AAACTGGGGAAACTGGCTTTTCAGCAGCTTGTAAAGGGCAACCTGATCTTCTATGAGGATGACCTGAGAGAGTGTGACATTGATGTGACAGAAGCATCAGTGTACTCAGGATTGTGCACTCAGATCTTCAGAGAGGAGTTTGGCTTGCATCAAGGGAAAGTCTACTGCTTTGTTCATCTGAGCATTCAGGAACATCTAGCGGCTCTATATGTGCATCTCTCCTATACAAACAAAGATATAAATGCATTTAAACTAATTTTGTCTAAGAAGAAATGGAAATATCTGTATTGTGAAGCTGTAGATTATGAGTTTAACCTGAACTTCTCTAAATATTTTGTAAGTTCATTATCTGAACTGCATCAGGTAGCTGTGAATGAGGCTCTACAGAGTAAAAATGGACATCTGGACCTTTTCCTTCGTTTTCTCTTGGGTCTGTCAGTGGAGTCTCATCAGACTCTCTTACAGAATCTAAAGATACAGACAAAACCCATCCACCACAGCTTCCATAAGGAAACTGTTCAATACATCAGTAAGAGGATCGAGTGGAGTCGCCCTATAGAGAAATCCATTAATCTTTTTCACTGTTTAAACGAACTGGGTGACCATTCTCTCATGGAGGAAATCCAACATTACCTTGAATCTGGTAAAATAAAAGAAATTGAGCTCTCGCTTTCTCAGCAGTCAGCTCTGGTTTATGTGTTGCTGACCTCAGAACAGGAAATGGATGTGTTTTGTCTAAGCAAATATACAGGACCACACATGACTCCAGATGAAGTTTTTCAGATGCTGCTACCTGTGATTAAAGCATCAAGATCAGCTCAGTAAGTAACTCTGGGAAAAATCATTACCCTTCATTTACCAGTGTTTACAACACTACCACAGTTCCAGCTGTGAGCTCTTGATGATATTTCACAAAGAACATGTTGTTATTTGGCTTATATTTTTATGCATTTACTGTATGTCACACTTTATATGAAGCCACACTTTTAATTAGTTATTACATGGAGAGCATTTGCAGATGCTGAACAAATCTTAATAATGTTTATTTTGGTTATAAATACCGGCATTTTCATTTTGTCAGGCTTGATGACCTTAATTTAACAGACGTAAGCTTCACTCATCTGGCTTCAGTGCTCAGCTCAACCTATTCGTGTCTGAGAGATCTAGACCTGTCTGGGAATTACCTGGGAGATTATGGCGTAGAGCTGTTTTGTGATGGACTAAAGAATCCACACTGTCTACTGGAGAAACTAGAGTAAGAATCACATGCTTCTTTTCTAAACAGATAAATACATAATACACAAGATGTTTTTTCCCTTTAAATTCCAGTGCAGCGTGACATGTCCTCCTGAAAATCTAATTTCATGAGAAACTTTAAATTCAGCTCTAGATGCAATTTACTGTACATTTTATGGTTTCTTTTAAGAAACTTTTCTTTTGTCATTGTTGTTCGCAGGTTGATGTGTTGTGGTGTCACGGTTAAGGGTTGTCCTGCTCTGGCTTCAGCTCTGAAATCAAACCCCTCACACCTGAGAGAACTCAATCTGGAGTGGAATAAACTTGGAAAAGGCATCAAGCTGCTCACTGATCTTCAGAAGAATCCACACTATAAACTTGAGACACTGAGGCAAGACCATGCATATTTCCGAAACTTGCATGTGACATTTTTTTTGTGTCATTGTAATTAAGTGATACTTTTATATCACTTTGCTTAAAAATATATATAATTTTTTCAGACAGAGCATTATGAAATTGTTCACAGTTGCGATGCAGCTGCCAAAGTTAGGCCAAAAACAGTTGGCTGCTTCCTGTTTCAAGAAAATTGTCTTTTCCAACTCTCCATTACACTGTGTCTCATTTACAGAACAATCTGTAGTCAAGTGCTCTGAACAAACATACAGTCCTCCATCGCAATTCGAACATTCTTTTACTCTTTGATTTGTCCTGTTGTCAGCAGACCATGTAAAGAACATTAGAAAATGAACGTGCATCTCTATACTCAATTCAGTGTAGACAGTGTCAATTACAATAAGGTTCTATTGGCTTTTGATGTGACGCTCGCATACGGTGCAACCGGAAAAGTTACTTTTTAAAGTAATGCATTACAGTACTCAGAAGACAATACTACAAAATACAATACTGATGACTGACACTTAGCAAAGTTTGGATTGGCGGTATGGTTCTGTTCTGGGCAAAAACTCCCTGCCCATCCATGTCATGAATGAGCAGGTAGAACACCAATAATCCTCTCAGGATAAACAGAACACAACCAAATTTAGCAGATATCATTAATGATCTTCATTACATTTTTAATCAATATTCAAGATAAAAAGAGTCCGATTTTTGAAAACGAGGAACATCAGAAAGCCAAGTCCTGACTGTGAAGAAAGGAGAAGGTGGAGATGGAGGAGGGTAATTTGCTCTTGAGCAAGCGCTAAAATTGCTAAATAATACTGAATAGACCTCATGTAGTAATGCCGTGATAGGCTTGTATTCCTATAGACAGACATGGGTTAGCTGAGAGTCAGCTGATGTAAACTTGACTCACATGACCTGCCAGAATTATTAGGTGTGTTCGACTTAACGCAGCGCTGTGCAGCTCAATCAAATTCTGACTTGAAGCAGTGTATGCCAGTTAGAAATTTTGTCCAACTTGAGGCGGCACTGACGCCTCGTGACCGTCACGTGTGCCATCAAAGTACTGCGATAGCGATCCGAGAGCAGCTGACTGACTCAGCCGGCGCGGTTTTTTCAGAGCGGCTGCAGGAGCTCTCATGACCACATGGCTGTTTCACGACTGGCCAGATTTACCGCATAACAATGATCACATGTGTTTTGGGTTTATTCTAACAACCTCAAGTCCGATAATGCTGACAAATCTGTGTTTTTAGAACAGTAAAAGTGTTTTTACTGTAGTCGCAATGCTATATTGAGTCAGATAAAGACTGATAAAAGCATATATAACCCCACTTTATTAGTATTTAAACAGTATATGTTTATGTTTATCATTATTCTTGTTCAGATGGCGCTGTAGTAAGCAGTATATGAAACGTGTTTCTGTTGCTCATGAAAATGCTTTTGAAAAGTCTGTGTATTTGATAAATATTGCATTTAATTCACTTCATTTGAGATAGTGTATGCAAACACCGTGAGAGCTTCACTTACGAAAGCAGAAAGTGTCCGTCTTGACGCCTCCGTTTTCAACTCCGCCCGCGACTGCTCTCGGCTACTCTTGTTGATCGCCGTCTGTAGCCGTAGATGAAGTCGAGCACACCTATTGCTACGCTTGAGTTTAACATGAGTCAAAGTACTGGTAAGTATGCAAAATGAGTTGAATTTAATCACTTGTGGCCAGAAGGGGGCCCCCAAATCGCAATATGTAGTACACACCATTATTTAGTGGACACCCATACAAAAAAATTCAGTGTGTCCTGAATTCAAGTTTCACCCAAGGATTGAGGAGTGTGAGATTTGTTCTACATAGTTTGTTTGGAATGTTGACTTTTCAAAGAAAATATTTGCCGTTGGTCTTTTCACAGGTTCAATGATATGTACGTCACAGCTGAAGGTTGTGCTGGTCTAGCTTCAGCTCTGAGATTGAACTCCTCACACTTGAATCTTTGCGAGTGTAATCTGGGGGAATCGGGCATGAAGCTTCTATCTGCTGTACTAGAAAACCCTCACTGTAAAGTGAAAACACTGCAGTAAGATAATTTCTCTGCAAGTCATCCAGGATCTGGTGTTTTCTAAACATTTGAAGTCCAAAGCGCAATGAATTGTGTGTGTCGTTGTTCTCTACAGACTGAGATATTGTGGAATCACGGCTGAAGGTTACGCTGCTCTGGCTTCAGCTCTGAGATCAAACCCCTTACATCTGAGAGAACTGGATCTGGCATGGAATTATCTGAAAGATTCTGGTGTGAAGCTGCTCTCTGCTGGACTGGAGAATCCTCTCTGTAAACTGCAGATATTGAAGTAAGACCATCCAATTACTGTAAACTGGATTAATTCAGAGTCTTGGCATCAGGGCTGTTGCCAGATGACATTTTTTGTGGAATGGAACAAACATGATTTCTGTGACACTGAAGACTGGAGTAACTGCTGCTGAAAATTCAGCTTTTGTTCTCTGCAGGTTGGAGCGCTGTGCTATCACAGTTGAAGGTTGTGCTGCTCTGGCTTCAGCTCTGAAATCAAACCCACACCTAAGACAACTGGATCTGACATGGAATCATCTAGGTGATTCTGGTGTGACTCTGCTCTCTGCTGGACTGGAGAATTCTTACTGTAAACTGGAGATACTGAGGTAATATCTCTCTAATGACCTGTTTTATATTTGAGGATAGCACAAAGTTGTTGTTTTTTTTCAGTGATTTTTATTTTATATATTGCTTTAAAGCAGCTAGAGATGGTTTGCCACCATAAAGACAGGGAAGAGGACTATAATTTTATAGTAATATGTATGGTTTATTTTGAACAAATTCAGCATTGTTTACGAAAACTGCAGAACAGTAGTGCATTACAGTAATCAGGTTATTATTAGTAGCTTGTCTGCATTGGGAACGAGACCACAGGATGCAACATAATCAAGCATGAAACCTCAAGACCGCCAGCTACAAAAATAAAAATCTATCATTAAAATTCACGATTTGACATTTGAAAGTTCCTATGTTCACAGAACTTGCATTAGACAAATCAGCTGAATAAATACAGAGATTTGAAAGCATGTCATTGTTCTCAACAGGTTGAAATATTGTGGTGTCACAGATGAAGGTTGTGCTGCTTTGGCTTCAGCTCTGAGATCAAACCCTAAACACCTGAGAGAACTGGATCTGACTGGGAATAAACTAGGAGTGCAACTGCATTCCGATTTAAAGAATGACCCACGTTATAAGTTAGGGCTGCAAAAGTAGGTGCAATATCCAGTACAAAATGTGTCAGAAAAAATTGTAACTGAAAAACTAAAAAGGAAGAGTATTCAACAGTAGTAATTAAATTCAAAATAGTTTAGTCCAGATATGCAAGCATTTTCAGTGGAATAGAGAACACAGATTTGAATGATCTGCTCAATGTGCTTGAACCATACTGAAATATTAGTAGTGCATTAATAGGACTGCACTATTAATCTCTTAGATTTAAATCAATTATTATGATGCAGCCCTATTTTAAATGATTTTTTATACAATGTGCAGATAAAATTCTCTGTAGTAGTGTATTGTAATTTAGTTCAAGAAGTCATATGCATAGTCCAATGATATTGTAATATTGTAAGACTCATTGTGTTTCTGTTCTCTCACTGTATGGAAATTGTATCTAACCATTACCACAAAACTGAGGTATGTACCAGTGTATGAATCGAATCATTTTCATGTCATATTTGTGTAACCCTCTCCCCGGTTCCTTTTCGCACCCTGCTCCGAGCAGGTCTCGAACCCGGTCTCTGGCATGGGAGGTGGGCACACTAACAAGGAGGCTAAAGACTGCAGCCACTAGTGTCAGTCGCTAGTGCACCTCTTGAGATCAGGGGAGTAAGGTTTACCTGCACAGCACCTACCCGCTGGCCTCCGTTACATTTGCACGTTGTTATAAATATGCACATAGGTGTAAATGAAAATGTTCACTATGTGAATGTGATAAACATAAAGAACCAAGTTAATATAAACTAACATTAATCAAAATATTAAGTAGCAAATACAATGTTTGGGTTTAGTTCTTTTTAATGAATTAGATTGTACGTATAATACTCGCCAGCAGAGGGCCACACAGGTACTGTGAATATGAAGCTTTGCTAATACTAAACTGTTTACCAAAGACAGCATCTGAAATGCATGTAGTGAAATATTGTACTTTTTAAAATGCAATTCTAATACATTTGACCCCTTTGTATACATTTATTGTATGTCCTAATTCTTTAGCTATATCTTGCACATTTTTATATTGTAGCATACTGTATGTTGCATATTTTAAGATGCTAATCTTAGATGTTGTATGCATTTGCATGTTTAAAACTGACACATCTAAACAAATAAAATACATTTCAATAAAATGGAAAAGTTGGTTTTCTCATTTTTGAGGCTTATTGGTGTTCTCTCCGAGATTTTTAAGGATTTACCTTAGTACAAACAGTTCGGCAACACCTAATAATGCTATACACACTCACACATGCAGAAAAAAACACAAGCTGCGTGTAACTTAGTTTGCTGTGTTGTTCAAGGCAGGCGTGGCTGTGATTGTTGGATATTTCATTGAAAAACTGCTCCGGTTGTGCAGATATGCGTGTTTCTCTCTGCTGTTTTACTGTTGTACTTCATTCTTTCGTGCAGCAGAAATACTAAAATAATGCTAAAATAATACTAAAATAAATTTCAGACGGAAATCGAATTACTGACCCCCGTTTATGGTGGAATTAGCTTGCGTCCCTATGCAAATAATAATCGTCAGAAACGTCATGGAACACCTTTGATTCTTACAATGGTTTAGTCCTGCAATGGTTTTGCCGGACCTAACAAAAGTGAAAGTGTTTTTTTTAGTGCCTAAAGGAACTGCAACACGAACTACAAAACAAAACAGCAGAAAGAGTGAGTATCAAAGATTATCGTTTTATAGACCAAACAGCATGCGTTATGTCTGCTTGTACGTCTACGTACTTGATACATATTGCTAACCCTGCACCGTTACACAGTAGACTAACACAGTAACAGGATCATAACGTACATAGTATGTTAGCCTTTGTCCATTGACCTTTAAGTAAGTTGGGTCTGTTTATTAGCACCTAATTTCATGTGTGTACTGTGGGCTACTAAATTTTGGCTTATTTTAAAACGCCGTTTTCCCAAATTTCATCTACCGTCTTTGTCAAGGATCATTTCCGTTTACGTAATACTTTCAAACTTGAGGTCGAGTGAAAAAGCCTGTTTTTACTAGCGTTGCAATGATATTTACAGATGCATATGTGTGATGTGTAATAGGAACCAAATAAAAACCTGTTATATGCAACAGTCAGCATTACAGTTTGTTTTGTTTTACAGTTGGTTACATGCATTTTTCAATGACTAGTACAGTAGACATTTGCAAAAGTCATCAGACTGTCAGTAACAGCAGTGTGTGTGGACTAAACTGTGGAACATTTTGTCAGTGGATGTGTAAGCGATCAGATTCGTCCGATGCACCTATGAACCTCCATTATGGACGACACACAGACATCCAGTGATGGAGACTTTTGTCCTGGAATCAGGTACTTTAAAACACTCAAATGGTACCTGACGATACACCAGTAACATGTCTGGGTCCCAGGTACTCTATTTAAGTAAAGATATGCTAATATTAATTACATTTATTCACACACCTGTGTATTTTAACCGTAACAGTTCAGTCAATCAGAATGGAACAGGATCACCAGAGCCCATGTATGTGTCTATGAAGAGTTATCAGTCTATGGATCCACTGCGTTTTAATGATGGAAACAAATGCAGGTAATATTTCTGCAAACATATGGTATCAGTATTTTGTACATATTGTAGAATATGACAGGAAATTCATTTATTATGCCATTTATATTTATACAGAATACAGCTTTACACTTCTGCTTTATGTAAAGCTAACTGTTCTCCCTTATCTTAGGATATTTTCTTTAAATATTATAAAATCTGCCTTATAGAATTACTGTTTATCTCTAAACTTTTTCAGCTCAGTCCATCATAAGAGAACAGAATCAGCAGAGCCCAGTTATGTGTCTATGCAGAGCAATCAGTCTATGGATCCACCACTACGTTTTAATGATGGAAACACAAGATCTGGCTGCAAATACAGGTAATACTTCTGCAAACATATGGAACCAGTATTTTGTGTACTCTGAGACAGAAATTCATAATGTGAATGACGTGCTGGAGTTTATATTTTAATCAGATGTTTTCACGTTCCTGGTGCTGTTAAAGCACTTAGTACAAGATACAGCTTTACAACTGTCTATGTGAGCCTTCTGTTCTCCATGACCTTAGGACGTGATGTTTAAATATTATAAAATCTGCTTTATAAAATTGATGTTTGTCTCTAAACTACTATAGTTTAGTCCAGCACAAAAGAACAGGATCACCAGAGCCCAGCTGTGTGTCTATGAAGAGCAATCAGTCTATGGATCCACCACTACGTTTTAATGATGGAAACACAAGATCTGGCTGCAGATACAGGTAATACTTCTGCAAACATATGGAAGCAGTATTTTGTATACACCGATATAGAAACTCATGTGAATGATGTGCTGAAGTACAAGATACAGCTTTGCAATTCTTTATGTCAGCCTTCTGTTCTCCATGACCTTAGGACATGATGTTTGAATATTATAAAATCTTCTTTAGTGTTGGGGAAAGTTACTTTTAAAAGTAATGCATTACAATTTTGCGTTACTCCCTGAAAAAGTAACCAATTACATTACTTGGTTACTTTTTATGGAAAGTAATGTTACACGTTACTTTTGCGTTACTTTTTAAATCTGGGCAGGGCTTGCTTCTTTGTTTTTAATATAAAACAATTCTAATGTAAAAGCCCTTTTTAATTAATGCATGTTCGCATTTAGTTTAAAATACAGTAACATCATGTTTACTCCCAATTTCCCAACAGGAGACTTGTCAATCAATAAATGGGGAAAAAAGTACCTGGCGTTACTTATTTGAAAATAATATTTTCTTAGAAATTCAAAAGTAATGCATTACTGTACTAGTTACTTGAAAAAAGTAATATTATTACGTAACTCTCATTACTTGTAATGCGTTACCCCCAACACTGTTCTTTATAAAATTGCTGTTTATCTCTTAATTACTTCAGTTCAGTCCAGCATAAGAGAGCAGGATCACCAGAGCCCAGCTGTGTGTCTATGAAGAGCAATCAGTCTATGGATCCACCACAGAGATTTAATGATGGAAACACAAGATCTCACGGCAGATACAGGTAATATTTCTGCAAACATATGGAACCAGTATTTTGTATACACTGAGTAGAAATTCACAATGTGAATGATGTGCTGGAGTTTATATTTTTAATCAGATCTTTTTATTATTCTGGTACTGTTCAAACTAAAGTACAAGATGCAGCTTTGCAACTGTCTATGTGAGCCTTCTGTTCTCCATTACCTTAGGACGTGATGTTTGAATATAATAAAATCTGCTTTATAAAAATTGCTGTTTATCTCTAAACTACTTTAGTTCAGTCCAACATAAAAGAACAGGATCACCAGAGCCCAGCTGTGTGTCTATGAAAAGCAATCAGTCTATGGATCCACCACAACGTTTTAATGATGGAAACACATCACCTGGCAGCAGGTACAATATTTCTACTAACATATGCTATCTGGCACCAGGTAAACTTATTAAATAATAAAGATAATTATGTGCATGTACTTAATTCCTTGAAAAAGCTAGGAAACAATTTTCACTCTGAATTTGCTAGTAAATTTAACAGTATGTGTTAAGGTGACTTTTTGGTGACTTGCTTTGTTTGTAAAAATTGTGTTTAGCTAGAATTTTATTTTAAAATGTCCTAAATCTTTCTCTTAATCTGGTGTTTGTAGAAAGAGAAAACACAACATGATGGAGAGTCTCTTCCAGTTACCAAAACCCAGCCATGTGCATGTGAAAAGTGACCGTTTGGTGGATTACCAAATATGTTTCAGTGGTGGAAACACTGGCCGCCGGTACAGTTTATAAAGTTTAAAATGTTTTATTACTCATTATTTATAGTGCACAAGACTGTACGTTGTTGATCATGCTTGTTAAATCCTCACCTGATATTCTTACATAAACTTAGATCTTCACATCAGCAGGTACATCATGTAAAAAGCATAATTTATTATATTCAACATGGGAATTGAAAGCTTCTTTGAAAGCTTTAATCATTTCAGTTATATTTTAATGATAAGCCTGCTTTTGTTTGATGCAAGTTTGCACTCTTAAAATACTTAAAAGACACTATATACACCCCTTTGTATATAGTATGTCACACACCATAGATCATCATGTGTTGATGCATTTCCTAATGATTAGTATTTTTTATTTCAGAGAGTGCAATAATGTGGTCTTTTAACATTTTACAGCCACGAAGTTCTCAACACATTTAGATCAAATCTGAAGAATAAGTTTGAGTGTCTTTATGAGGGAACAGCAAAGGAGGGAAACCCAACACTCCTGAATGAGATCTACACAGAGCTCTACATCACAGAAAGTGAGAGTAGAGAGATCAGTAATGAGCATGAGGCAAGACAGATTGAGACACAATCCAGGAGAGCAGCAACAGAGGACACACCGATCAAATGCAATGACATCTTTAGACCTTTACCTGGACAAGACAAACCCATCAGAACTGTGCTGACAAAGGGAGTCGCTGGCATTGGAAAAACAGTCTCTGTGCAGAAGTTCATCCTGGACTGGGCTGAAGGGAAAGAGAATCAGGACATCCAGCTCATATTTCCACTTCCTTTCAGAGAACTTAATCTGATGAAGGACAAAACACTCAGTCTTTCAGATCTTCTTCATGTCTTTTTTCCTGAAACAAAAGAAATGGTAATATCCAGTGGCAAATATAAAGTGTTGTTCATCTTTGATGGTCTGGACGAGTGTCGTCTGTCTCTGGATTTTCAGAGCAATGTGAGGTTGTGTGATGTAAGTGAATCAGCATCAGTGGACGTGCTGCTGACAAACCTCATTGTGGGGAATCTGCTTCCCTCTGCTCTCATCTGGATCACCTCCAGACCAGCAACAGCTGATCACGTCCCCTCTGAGTGTGTCCATCGAGTGACAGAGGTACGAGGCTTCAATGAGCCACAGAAGGAGGAATACTTCAGGAAGAGAATCAGTGATCAGAGTC
>JAHKKF010532464.1:10901-25591 GCA_019740295.1 Labeo calbasu
CACACCTGAAGTCATCAAGGAGCCTCTACATCATGTGCCACATCCCAGTGTTCTGCTGGATCTCAGCCACTGTTCTAGAGAAGATGTTGAGTCAAGCAAAAAGTGGAGAGATTCCCAAGACTCTCACTCAAATGTACACACACTTCCTTATGGCACAGATGAGCATTAAAGACACAAAGTACAACGAGAAGAAGGACATGGACAAAAAGATGATTTTCAAACTAGGTAAACTGGCATACAAACAACTGGAAAAAGGCAATGTGATCTTCTATGAGGAAGACCTGAGAGAGTGTGGCATTGATGTGACAGAAGCATCAGTGTACTCAGGATTGTGCACTCAGATCTTCAGAGAGGAGTTTGGCTTGTACCAGGGGAAAGTCTACTGCTTTGTTCATCTGAGCATTCAGGAACATCTAGCAGCTCTATATGTGCACCTCTCCTGTACAATCCACAACAGAAATGTGTTTGACCAAATCAACAAACATAGTTTGTTTTCTAAAATTAAGCACTGGTTTCAACCAAAATCATCAAAACATGTTTCATTATCCGAGTTGCATCACAGAGCTGTGGATAAGGCACTACAGAGTAAAAATGGACATTTGGACTTTTTCCTGCGTTTTCTTCTGGGTCTGTCAGTGGAGTCTCATCAGATTCTCCTACAAGGACTAATGACACTAACAAGAAGCAGCTTTGACAGCAATGAGGAAACAGTTGAGTATGTCAAGAAGAAGATCAGGAGCAGTCGCTCTCCAGAAAAATTTATCAATCTGTTCCACTGTCTGAATGAACTGGGTGACCGTTCACTAGTGGAGGAAATACAACAGTATATGAGATCTGGAACAATAAAGGAAGTCAAACTGTCTTCATCTCAGTGGTCAGCTGTAGCTTTTGTGTTGCTGACATCAGAGAAGGAGCTGGATGTGTTTGATCTCAAGACATTTGTTGTAGGAAGCAATAAAGCTGAAAATATGAAAGTTTTTCAGAAGCTGCTGCCTGTGATTAAAGAATCCAGATCAGTTCAGTAAGTATCACCTTTAAAAATCAAAGTTAAAAGCTCATAATCCTTAAATTCTGCAGATGTTGTCCAGAGTTTAGTTGTCAGTATTTTGTTTTCTACACAGCTCCATCTGCAGATTAGTTAATCGATAGAAACCAAAAACAGGAAAATAAATGTTCAGTAAACACACTAAATCTCAGCACAAATGATCTCATTACTCCTTGAATGTCTCTATTCTACAACAGCTTCTTAGTGCCACGTTAAAAAATAAAAAAAGATTACGAGATTAAAGTCGTAATATTTCGAGTATAAAGTTGAAATTACGAGAATAGTCAAAATATTTCAAGAATAAAGTCAAAATACTATGAGAATAAAGTGGAAATATTACAAGAATAAAGTCATGTCTTGAGAATAAAGTTGAAATATTATGAAAATAAAGTCAAAATATTTTGAGAATAAAGTTAATCGATAGATTAACTAATAGATAAATATCAATTTAATTCAAATTGAAACATGGATCATAAATTAAGAAATACATCTGTGTCCGGGGGTTTTTTTTTTTTCTTACAGAATGAATTAATTACATTTATTGCAGCAAGTTTTATTGCTTTTGTTTCCATTTCTCTGCAGCGTAAGTGATTGTGGTGTCACAGATGAAGGTTGTGCTGCTCTGGCTTCAGCTCTGAGACCAAACCCCTCACATCTGAGAGAACTGGATCTGTCTTGGAATAAACTAGGAAGTTCTGGTGTGGCGCTTCTCTGTTCTGTACTCAAAAATCCTCACTGTAAACTGGAGAAACTGTGGTAAGAACATATTTGACTCTGACACATGAAACACAAATTAAAGTATATTTAAAGCAATCAGCTGTGAGCAATGATATACATCTGATGTAATATAGCCACTCCCCCGTATGCCTCGCTCCAAATTTAAGCAGTTTACACAGATAGAAACCATAATTGCCTGTCTTTTACGGCTAATTACTTATTATACTTATATGAATTATAACTATTTGTATTTTTCCACCCAGCACTGAACTGAGAGAGTGAAGAGTGTGTCATTGTTCTTTACAGGTTGTGGGAATGTGGTGTCACAGCTGAAGGTTGTGCTGCTCTGGCTTCTTTTCTGAGCTCAAACCCCTCACACCTGAGAGAACTGGTTCTGTCTTGGAATAATCTACGAGATTTGGGTGTGAGGCTTCTCTGTACTGGACTTAAAGATCCTCACTGTAAACTGGAGAAACTGTGGTAAGATCATCTCTCTGATAGTCACACGTTTTTGTCCTCAACAAGACATGTCCTTTAAAGGGATAGTTCACCCAAAAATGAAAATTTGATGTTTATCTGCTTACCCCCAGGTCACCCAAGATGTAGGTGACTTTGTTTCTTCAGTAGAACACAAACGAAGATTTTTAACTCAAACCGTTAAACCGTTGCAGTCTGTCAGTCATATAATGGCAGTCATTGGGATCCATGGCTTTGAGAGTAAAAAAAAAAACTATTAAAAAAACCTTACACAGACAAAATCAAATTAAACCCTGCGGCTCGTGGCGATACATTGAGGTGTCAAGACACAAAACAATCGGTCTGTGCAAGGAACTGAACAGTATTTATATAATTTTTTCCTCTGATCCACCGCAATGTTCAACAGTCCTGAGCTCGTTCACAACAGCTACTGTTGACGCATCATGTGCTCTGGCATAGTAGACGCATGCGCCGAAGCGATCTGTCACACGTTATCAACACTCATTGTTTACACTGTGCAAAGATTGTGGGTACGACGGCAACTCAAAATGGTAATTACTTGTACTTATCCTGATTGTTGCAACCGATTAAAAACTAAACGATTATGTTTGCTTGTGCAACTCATCCGGAAGTGTTGACTTTTCACCAACTTTCAACTTTTGAGCCTGATCGACTGAAGTTATGGTTGCTTGCTCTTGTATATGCCAGAGCACACTGACGCGTCACACGCCAGCTGTTGTGAACGCACTCAAGACAGTTGGACATTGTGGTGGATCAGAGTTAAAAAGTTATATTACTACTGTTTAGTTTCTTGCACAGAACGATTGTTTCGTGTCTTAACACCTCAACGTGTCGTCACAAGCCGCAGGGTTTAATTTGGTTTTGTCTTTTTGACTCTGAAAACTGTGGATCCCTATGACTGACAGACTGCAACGGTTTGAGGTAAAAATCTTCGTTTGTGTTCTACTAAAGAAACAAAGTCACCTACATATTGGATGCCCTGGGGGTAAGTAGATAAACATCAAATTTTCATTTTTGGGTGTACTATCCGTTCATTGTAAATTCTAAAATCTGAGACCAGAGTCAATAACAAGTTCACATTTTGTCATTCTCTACAGGTTAAGAGAATGTGGTGTCACAGAAGAAGGTTGTGCTGCTCTGGCTTCAGCTCTGAGGTCAAACCCCTCACACCTGAAACATCTTAGTTTGTCTGAGAATAACCTAGGATGTTCTGCAGTGCGGTTACTTTCTGACCTAAAGGATAATCCACGTTATAAACTGGTGGAACTATACTATTGTGAGTATGTTTTTATTTAAAAATTTTAAATAGACTACACAATAATTCTCCACTTTAGTCTCTCTTATTCAAATTGCATTTAACAAGAGTTTAATTCTGTGATGTGACTGATCTATCTATATTTTTATCTCTTATATTCAAAACTCTGGCTGTAGTATGAATATCCTAATATGGCTGTGGTTTTTCTGAAATGGATCTGCCGATGTGATGTGATAGCAGTAATGTCTCATACTCATATGTGACTGTGTGTGTGTTTTATTGTAGGACTCTCAGTATTTAGACATCCGTCCAGTTTCCGCAGGATCAGCTGATGGTGAATAAGGAGCTACAGAGACTGAACAAACAGAGACACAGTGATCACTGATTTGGGAGTTTGTACTGTAATGTTTCTATTTTTGCTGAGTTTTTTTTATTATAAAATACCTTTTATAATGATCTTGCACTTGCAAATATGATTGTAATACTTTATTTCTCTATACATTTTAGGTATAAGTGAAAGCATTTTAGATTCAGGTTCAAAAGATTCGATTCAGGGGAAATTGCTTTTCTTCTGCTCTACCAGCAGAGGGCGGCAAAAACTACAAATTATTTTAGTATTTTTATAGTAGTGTCAAATTGTATGTATATATATATATATATAATTGCCATTAGATATGCATTTCAAGAATTTGCAAAGCTATCAACATACATTATTTCTGACAATTAATGTAAATAGAAATGTTACAGATGAAAGTTTGATTTTTTGTCCTAATGGCCAATTTCAATGACTTTTATCATTTGATAATTTTTTACATACTTTACGACTTATATTAGTTCATGAACAATGTACGAACAATGTAGAGCTACAGCTGAATTTCACAAATTAGTCATTGTGACTCTCCAGTTAATAAGAACCCACTTGTAGCAATAATTACATTCCTCCACACTTGTGCAAAACAATCTGTTAAGGTATAATATTGTAAGTATGGTGGGTTTTGTTGTCATAGTATTTTTAGGCAAAAAAATAAACTCAAGGGGCCTTATTATTCTCTCTATCATAGAGAACTATTAAAGCTGCTAAACGTGCAGAGAGGAGATGGTCAGACACACTGATAACATTCAAGTTAAACAAAAGAAAACTACCATCACACTTGCTGAGAAAGATATAAAGAGTCTGATTATTCCAGACGTTATAAGCACTACAATACCAAGAGCTGCTCTGAGGAAGAAACAGCTGCGCTGCAGCACAAGGTCATAGAGCCATAATCCTGCGCTGTGCGACGCTAGATTAAAACTCCCAGTTTTGATTAAGAAAGCAGGGTTAGAGGATTACAGTCCAGTGAACAAAAATGAAAGCAGTTTAAACTCAATCCCAGAGTTCATCAAAAATACACAAACCTCAGACTGTCATCTCAACCGCAGATTAATGCAAAAGCTCCTTTCAAGCTTCTGTGCAGCTCAAACTCTCATTCAGCAGAAGAGATGCTGTGAGACAGTGTCTTGCTACTCATAATTTTGACATTTTGTGATTAAAAAGCCATTGACAAGAAAAGTCCATTTTACTTAGTCATAAATACAAATTTGTCACTTTCATTTTCTTTCATAATTTCATAATTATGACATAGTATGTCATAAATTGGACTTCCTAATTATTGCATCTGTCATACTTTTGAATTTTAAATCTCAATTTCAAAATTCTGAATTTTTCACCATGTAGTTTGACAATAAAATAAAAAGACTGTCATAAATTTTACTTGTCTGTTGTCTATTATGACTTTGTGATGAATTTTGTGATGAAAAAAAGTGCTTTGTAAAAGTTTTTTTTTTTTTTTTTACAGCAAATAAAAATATTTGAACACTACATTTTTGTCAGTTTTTCCTCTTTTTTTTTTTTTTTTTTTACTTTTTTTGGGGGGTTAAAAAAAAAAAGTGTTCATTTTTACAGTTTTGTGGAGGTTGCTGTGTTTGTTTCGTTTTCAGGTTCATCTCATGGACAAATTCAAGGTCTGTAAAGGGTGGAAGAAATGAGCGTGTAAGACTTTCTCCACCTCTCTCACATAAAATCCCCTTTGAAGGAAGAAATCACACTCACACACTCTACATGAGACATCTGATCTGATCTTCATTTGCATGGAATCATTTCACAGGTCTCTTATGTATTCAAAGATGATTCTTTTGATGGGTCGAGCCCTGAAGCCAGCATTCATAATCACATGGAAATTGTGAGACACGAGAAGTGAAAAATGGACAAAAACTGGCACATTCGGAGCAGATATCAGAGATTTCAACAGAACTTTACCAAAGCTGTGGAGAGATGTCAAGCCTCTCAGCTTCATAGTACCTCCATATGGTCACCCTGTTCTTCAGGTATTTAAATTCAAGTTTCAGTCATCAAACAGCACTAGTTCACATGTAATGGATGATGAAGAATTTGAGTCAAAAGCATCTTAATTTTAGTCTGTTCCTCAAACAAAGCTATTGAATGACTAGAGAAATATTGACTTGAAATAAGTCACATGAACTATTTTTTTATAAGTCACCATATGAACTGAAAACAAGTTTAAAACATGAGGAACATCTGATCTTCTGCAGTATGCAATTTTGGCCTCTCTACCGCCATCTCTATTTGAAACATAAAAATGCATTTTTTTTTTTTTTACGAGGGTTGTGCTTCGGCACTGTTCCTGTGTGCGGATGAATCTGCCACTGTACATCCACAGAAGTCCCGCTAGGCATATATATCCAAAACAAATGTCATCTGAACAAGCAAATAACCGATCTGCTGCTTTGTTCTGATCAAATAAAGACGTAAGATGTTAAAAAAAAAAAAAAAACAACAACAACAACAACAACAACAATCACGTTACTGATGCTGGTCAAGGACCATCATAAACCAGCAACAGGGATCACACGGATCGCAAAGTAGAATTGCTCTCACGCATTGTTAACAGAAAATAAGAGTCATTTTACCTCACAAGCCACAGCAAAACGACAAAAGGCAACAAAGTAGGCTCGATACCAAACTAAATCAAGCGAGACAAGTGCTCTAAAGTTATCTACATGCCTACTGAGCAACTGAAATGTCTTACCTATTCAGGCGTCAGTCGTTACTCCTTTCAGATATCGTAATTGTAGCCGCTTCTCAAAAACAAGCCGATATTTACTCACGTTTTAACAAATGCTTCTGCCGCTTTCTCGTTTTGACTAACAACCGTAGTTTTAGGTTCCTTAGTTTAAGATGACGTTTAAACTGCAGTAATCTATGGTTGTACTGTAGCCGGGCCTTGTTCTTTCTGTTTACGGACATGACGTAACCACGCGACACCAATTTCCCGCGCAATCGGGCCCGACACCTCAAATTATAAATCAATAAGCTTACCTTTGCGAATCGAGGTGAGGTAAGAAGACAATTTGAACAATTATGTCTTTGATGTCAACTTTTAAAAAGGTAGTACAATCACAATGTTTTCTCAATATAAGCCCATTACCAGGTTCAGTGTTAATAAAATACCTGAATTTAAATCACAGCCCACAGTGATTTTAGATGCAAAAGACTGGACATCCATCCCTGAAAGAGAATTTGTGTGCCAAAAATCATTAAGCACTGATTAAACTACAAGTACAAATAATTAAAAAAAACAAAAAATGAACCAAGAAATCAAGGAAAACACATATATTGTGCTCATAAAGTAATCATTTCAGTCATAAAATATTTATATGCACTTTCATAAGTGTCAAACAATATAAAAGCAGAAATGATGAAAAAATGAAGACAAAGTCTTGCACTTGTAGACTGAATAAAATGTAACCAGACTTTTAAGGTTTTGTCCTAACCAGCAGTGTTGCGCAATATCACATATGCTTTGTTCAGCGATGATTTTGTCACTTCGCTCTGCATATTTAATTTTAACCAGGACAGGAAAGTGGCTTAACGCTTCACGTCTGATTAGGACTTGTCTAATGCTGGTTCTGCATGTTAAATCTGCATTATAGACATGTTTGCTTGTTTTTATATTAAAAAAAGGGTTCGTATAACACAGTTTTAAGACAAATGTTACCAACAGTCATTAAATAAAACAAGCCATTTTATAAGAGAAAGGCTAAGACAGTCAGAATGAGCCTTCAAAGGTGAAGTATGTAATTTTTACATCATCAAATGGAAATGCAAAAATGACTGTGAATCATTATAAATGATTGTTTCCAAACATGTTTCCCATCTACTATTTGATATTTCAAGCATGTTAAAACAAAGTTATGTTGCTTAAAATAACTACTGCCAGGCAACGATTAATCGTAGTTAATCACATCCAAAATCAAAGTTTTTGTTTATATACTACAGTATTTGTGTACTGTGCATATTTATTAAGTACATATAAAGACACACACATACACTATATATTTACATGCATTTACATGTATATATTTATATTCATAATAATATACTTATACTTAATATATGAACATAACATTTTTCTTAAATAAATACATGCATGTGAGTGTATTTATATATACATAATAAATATACACTGTACACACATATATTATTTACACAAAAATTTTGATTTTGGATGCAATTAATTGCGATTAATCATTGCCCAGGACTAATAATATCAAAAGAATCATCATTACTTGCAGTATTGAAAAAACGCTTCATTTTGAGAAACAGAAGATGTAAAGTTATACAGTATGAATGTATTAATATGCTTTGGATAAAAGCAGCCAGATGGGAACATAAATTTGCGTGAGATATTTGTGTAAAAATATTTTTGTTTCCAATTTTGAGCTTTACCAAATACATATCTTTTTTTTTTTAAACCTGAAAACCATTTGAATTTCCCCAAATTGTAATTCAATTCAAGTAAAAATGTTTAAAAGGAAAATAAAAACAGAATAATGTTGTCTGTACTCTTCCGGAAAATCAACCTATGAATGAATGACGTATAATTGACTCATTTTAACATGGAAAAATTACACACATTACCTATTATAGACCCCACAGACATGTCTTATCATAAATTAGATTAAGAAGGAATATGTCTGTAAAGAATAAAACGTTCAAGTCTTTTAAATCTAAATACATGGATGTGAACTACTCTACAATACAATAACTGGCGTTATAGTTGAACTTGCACTCTTGTCTTTATTTATATCCCACTGACAAATGCCTTTCATCTTATTGTTTGTCCATCTGAAAATGAAAAATGTTTAAAAAAAAAAAAAGTTGAACCAATTCTCATACGACTGACATCATATAAGTAATGTTTAGTCAGTGTATGTTTGGATTTAAGAAGGTCGAGGAGCAAAAGTACAATGTAAAACTCCCACTGACGTCCTCTGAAGTCCTGCGTTGTCCACGAGCGGCATCAGTATTTATTGTGCCATTCACACTGTCCCACGCTCACCTCCTCGATGTCCAGGTTCTTCCTGGATTTATAGATAAACTCGCCGATGGCCACGAACACGGACAGGACGAGTCCTGCTGCCAGAACGATGAAGATTCCTCCGATGTTCTCCACCCCCAAAGCGCTGGCCTCTTTACTGTCCTCCTCAGGACAGCCGTTTCCACGCCACCACTTCTCCTTCATCATGTGCAGTTTCCCTTCCTCCTGTAACTGCAGGATGGCGATGGTCACCTTGTCTCGATATGGGGAACCTGAGAGAGACCCAGAGTTATTATCATTAACTAAAACTAAAACCATGTAAGACATTTGTTCATATTCTGAAGGTCTTACAGGGTGAGTAATTAATGACAGAAATTTCATTTTTGGGTTTTTACAACAATGTATCTGTTAACATGACTTGACAGTGTTTTATGTGAACGTACCAATAGGAGTGCCGACTCCGTAGCCCTTTGAGTCGATGAGGCCTCCGATCTGCGTGAGGTTGCAGTTTCTCTGGCTGATGTACTCGATGCTGGTGGACTCCATCAGAAGAGCGTAATCTGTGGTCAAAACACGCTGGATTCCTTCTCTGTTGTTCTTTACCAGCGCCGTGTTCTTCCGGCTGCTCATGAACGCCCACATCTTCTCATAGGTGGAGATCTTTGATTTCTGTGAAAGATGTATGACTGTATTATAGAAGAGATCATGGGTTTAAATTTTAATGAAGAATATATACTTTGAATGCAATGCCGCTTTAGCAGTGTATGTCAAATGCATAAATGAAAATAGTTATATTAATGCATGTAGCCACATAAAAGTGTGTGAAAGACTTTACTGAAGTTAAAAATAAAATAATGTATAATAAATAAAAATATAAAATAGCAATGTCAAATAATTGAAACAAATAAAATTAAACAAATTAAATAAAAATAATAATATAAAATAAAATAATTGAAATAATTTAATAAAAAATAACATAAAATAATAAAATTAAATAAGAAAATAAATTAATAAAAAAAATTGTACAATATAAATAAAAATATAAAATAATGTCAAATAACAGAAATACATAAAATTAAACCAATTAAATACAAATAAATCAATAATACAAAATAAAATAATTGAAATAAATTAATCCATTAAAAATAACAAAATAATAAAATTAAATAAAATACATTAATAAAATAAAATAATGTACAATAAAATAAATAAAAATATAAAATAATGTCAAATAATAGAAATAACTGAAATTAAACAAATTAAATAAAAACAAAAAAATATATAAAATACAATATTAAAATAAATTAATAAAATAAAAAATAACAAAACAATAAAATTAAGTAATAAAATAAACTAATAAAATAAAAAAATGAAATAAAATAATGTACAATAAAATAAATAAAAATATAAAATAGCAATGCCAAATAATAGAACTAAATAAAAATAAATAAATAAATAAATAATATAAAATAAAATAAAATAATTTAAATAAATTAATAAAATAACAAATAACATAAAATATAATTTAAAATTATACAATAAAACAACTGTCCACAGGATTGTCTGTAAATTGTTAATTAAATAAATTAATGAATAAATGAATAAAATCTAGTGATTTATTGTTGTTTTTTTAAATAAAAAAATTAGCAGCACCAACATGTGTTGCTTAAACAGTTATTATTCATTAAAATATTAGTATTTATCTGCAAATTAGTTCATTAGATTTAGTTTTTTTTGAGTATATAAACGGTTTTACAATTTTGAATATTAATCATCTATTTAAGAAATAAGATAGGAAAGGCTGTTATTTATTTTTCAAATGTTATTTCATTAATCAAATTCATAAAATTCTAAAGCTTGTACGTATCTGAATAATGCCTATTTGCCTCCTGAATCATTTTATGTGTTCCCCAATTGTAAGTTGCTTTAGATAAATTTAGTCTGCTAAATGAATAAATGTAAATGTAAATAAATTGATCTAATGATGACATGTAAACTAAGCTGTAGAACAATGCGTTGAACACCAATCAGCATCCAAAACCAAATCCATCAAATTTAAGAGCCAAAACTATTGTTTTCTATAAGAGAATAGTCACAATCTCCTCTTCCAAAAACCATAGGAAATTATTTACAGCCATAGTGCAAATTTCAAGGGTTTTTATAGGATGAGCAGTGTTTCTTCTGCCAAAATTCATGTTATAGCTGTGAATACATTTACAGTACGCTGATCACACTACTGGATTTCCTGTGCTTATGTCTTATTTCTGCCATAAAATCCTTCTTTTCTCTGCTGGTTTAGATCAGTGGTGTGACAGATGTCCTCATAACGCTCTCTTTCTCTATAAGCTGCTTTAATTCACCCTGTACATGTATTTCCCGCTGGCTGAGGTCCGTGACCCGCCAATCTGTGCGTGTAAAATCACAGGTCTCGTGTTTGGAGGTGTAACTGCTGTTCGCCTGTCAAACCTCAAACCACCTGTCTAAATTCAACGCCAAATGAATGGATCACAAAACACCCACATATTGCCTGAAATGTTAAGCAGGCTGATTTAATGCAATATAAAAGCAAATTGCCTAACCTTAAAGAAAGTCATAGTGGATCCGTCCCTCACGGCGCCGTATTCAATCTTGGTCTGTTTGGCCAGATCATCGGCCGAGTCTATGGGCGAATCCATTCGCTCCACGGTGAGGAAGGCAGCCAGGTTGGCTGTGTAGGATGAGATGATGATGAGGGTAAAGAACCACCAGATACCTCCAACAATCCTGGTGGACAAAGCCTTGGGCATCAACTCCGATCCTGACCACGAGAAATGTTCAACCATTAGATAAAAATGCTGAAAAATCCAGGATGGTTTTTTCAGTTGTTTGACAATTATTGTTTTTCTAGGTGTTTACAAATCCAAATTAGAAAGCAAAAAATTAAGTAGTAAAATGTAAAAAAATAATAAATCAAAAACTAAACTAAAACAATATAGTATAAAATTAAAATAATTAAATAAAAAATAGAATGCATACAAAGAATAAATTTGCGGTCTTATATGTGAAAATAAAAATAAATAATAAACAAATAAATTAAATACTAAAATAAAAGAATATAAAATTAAATAAAATGAAAATGCATGAACAGAATAAACATTTCTAAATAAATTAATACAATAAATCATAAAACACAAAATAAATTAATAAAAAATAAATAAAAATGTCTTGATAAAATAAAGGGTCTTTTATCTAGTTTTTTCACTAAGCCAAATCCAAAAGATTAACAAATATTAGAAAGTTAAAAATTAAATAGTAAAATAAAAAAAAATAATAATGAAAACTAAACAAAAACAATATAATAATAAATAATAAAAAAATACATGAAAAGAATAAATTTGTGGTCTTATAAAAAATATCTATAGCAAAAAAATAAAAGAAACAATAAACAAATAATGTAATACTAAAATAAAAAAATATAAAATAAAAATAAAAAATGAAATAAAATGAAAATGCATGAACAGAAGAACTTTTCTAAACAAATTAATACAATAAATCATAAAACACAAAACAAATTAATTACTAAGATAAAATGAAATAATATAACACAAAATGAAAATAAAAAGTAAAATGCATGAAGTGAAAAAAAACAGAGGATATAAATGTTTAGAATACTTTATCTAAAATGTCTACTGCAGACTTTTTTCTTTTTTATTTTCCACAAGCAAACATACTGAAACTGGAAGTACAGTTGGACACTTTTTTTTCTGAGTTTAACTGAGAAATGTTTGTAGACTTTAGCACTTGCTTTAATGTAAGACATTGCATGCAAAATCTCATACCTTGCTGCATAAGAGCTCCAACACCAAACCAAACGCTGTTGATTAAGGTGAAGTTGTTCTCAACGACATCTGAATCAGGGTTGCAGGGATGAGGGTTGTACCATTCATACGGGGTAAACCTGCAAAACGGCACAAACACACCAACATACATTCACTGTAGCCAAAATGTGTTTTTAGAGTGTCAGCCAAAAAAGATAACTTCACTAAAGTCCTATTTCAACTGCAAATGTTCAAACAGAAGTATGAATTAAAATAATAAAAATCTGCAAAATGAAGGCTCATTTGCATTTGTATTTAAAAATGAGCTGGCCAAGACTGTTCTTGAGCTATTACTGCTGGCCAGTAAAACAAGAGCTAATTAAACACAATCCAACAATACATAATAGAAGCATGAAACAGGTCCAATTGGAAGAACTAAATTTAATCTAAAGGTTAAAATGGGTTAATATGGATTTTACCTGGCAATGACGAATAGCACACAGCTGACCCCGAGGCAGGCCAGCAGCACGTACATCCAGATGTCCGGAGAGAGCGGGTTCAGGAAGGAGAAGACGCCTGGATTGGTGCCATTGGGTTTGTGGTAGAGGATGGAGATTCCCAGGGTCATGAAGGGCTTGGAAAAATCGATGACTTTCTCTCGGACGTAAGTGATGGTGAGCGGCGCCACGGCCAAGTCTGCCACCTGTAATGAAGCCGGTGAGAATTAATTCACAGGAGCTCCCTTGACTCTTGAAGACTGCATGAGATGGCTTGATGAGAATACCAGCATACAGATGAGCCACAAAACTCATAATCATACCTAGAAAGTCGGACTTACGTGATCGATCAGCTCTCTGACCATGCCGTTCCATTCTCCTTTGTCATTCTGGGCTCCGTATTTCCCATCCGACACCAGTTTGACTTCATAGGAAAAGCCTAGGATGTTGGACAACTCCTTTAGGAGATCCAAACAGTATCCTTCAAACCGATCATTCCCATATAGCGGCTTATCTGACTTCTTGTACATCACATATGGGTTTTCCTGCATGGGTAAAAGTACTGTTAGCTGCAGGTGGATGGTCTTGTTGATGTTTTGCATTGGTTGAATCCTACCAGAATTGTGGTGACGATGAGCGTGCGGTTGGCCATGGAATCGGTCACGTTGGTGTTTTTGTCTTTATTGCTGTCTGTCAGGTTAAGGCCGGTGTTTGAGTTCCACACACCAATCTAAACAGATTAAGAAATGCATGAACAAATAGTTCAAGCGTTCTGATGGCAAACAGTGTTTATCCTAGAGGACAGATTGAGGGAATAATACACCCAAAAATGAAAAATCTGTGATTTACTCATCCTCACATGAAAATGAGTAAAGGATGACACACTATTTCTTCAAATATTTACCAGAGAGAAAGTGTGCACAATATTCATGTCTGTGGTTTAAAACAGTGTTACTGTTAACTAAAACTAAAAAAAAAAAAAACAGGTAACAAAACAAAACTAAAACTGATAACGAGTAAATCAACAAAAACAAACTTACTAAAACACTAAAATAACACTGGTTTAAAGTTCATAAAGCTGAAGTGTGTAATTTCTGTGCCATTTTCATCATAAAATAAAACTGCAAAATTATAACTTAGTTAAGATAGATGAAGGGGGATGATAGAACACTAAAATAATAGATAGATAGATAGATAGATAGATAGATAGATAGATAGACAGACAGACAGAGATAGGCAGAATAAATGAACATACGAAGAACGAATGATAGATAGATAGAGAGATAGAGAGATAGACAGATATAGATAGATAGATAGACAGATAGACCGACAGAGAGAGAGATGATAGATTAGATAGATAGATAGATAGATAGATACATACATAGATAGATAGATAGACAGATAGACACAGAGAGATAGATAGATACATAGACAGAGATAGGCAGAATAAATGAACGTACGAAGAACAAACGATAGATAGATAGATAGATAGATAGATAG